>OMNN01097385.1:0-23745 GCA_900302755.1 Chromis chromis
TACTCCGTAGGGTTTAATATGGAGTTGGCCACCCTTTGCAGCTATAACAGCCTCAACTCTTCTGGGAAGGCTTTCTACAAGGTTTAGGAGTGTTTATGGGAAGTTTTGACCATTCTTCCAGAAGCACATTTGTGAGGTCAGGTACTGATGTTGGACCAGAAGGCCTGGCTCTCAGTCTCTGCTCTAATTCATCCCAAAGGTGTTCTATCAGGTTGAGGTCAGGACTCTGTGCAGGCCAGTCAAGTTCCTCCACACCAAACTCACTCATCCATGTCTTTATTTACCTTGCTTTGTGCACTGGTGCACAGTCATGTTGGAACAGGAAGGGGCCATCCCCAAACTGTTCCCACAAAGTTGGGAGCATGAAATTGTCCAAAATTACTTGGTATGCTGAAGCATTAAGAGTTCCCTTCACTTGAACTAAGGGACCAAGTCCAACCACTGAAAAACAAGCCCACACCATAATCCCCCCTCCACTAAACTTTACACTTGACACAATGCAGTCAGGCAAGTACCGTTCTCCTGGCAACCGCCAAACCCAGACTGGTCCATCAGATTGCCAGACAGAGAAGTGTGATTCATCACTTCAGAGAACACGTCTCCACTGCTCTAGAGTCCACTGCATCCGACGCTTTGCATTGCACTTGGTGATGTAAGGCTTGGATGCAGCTGCTTGGCCATGGAAACCCATTCCAGGAAGCTCTCTACGTACTGTTCCTGAGCTAATTTGAAGGCCACACCAAGTTTGGATGGTGTCTGGGTCAATAGTAGCTGTTGAGTCTGCAGAAAGTTTTCATGCAATTTCTGCCCACTGTGCGCCTCAGCATCCGCTGACCCCTCTCTGTGATTTTACGTGGCCTACCATTTCATGGCTGAGTTGCTGTTGTTCCCAATTGCTTCCACTTTGTTATAATACCACTAACAATTGACCGTGGAATATTTAGTATCGAGGAAATTTCACCAATGGACTTATTGCACAGGTGGCAACCTATCACGGTACCACGCCTGAATTCACTGAGCTCCTTAGAGTGACTCATTCTTTCACTAATGTTTGTAGAAGCAGTCTGCATGTCTAGGGGCTTGATTTTATACACCTGTGGCCATGGAAGTGATTGGAACACCTGAATTCAATTATTTGGAGGGGTGTGCCAATACTTTGGCAATATAGTGTATCTTCCACATAGGCTTTGTTTTTTTAAAGTTAGAGTAGAAGACAGAGACCAGATCTGAATTTATTTGATCTGGCATGGCTGTATGGCAGGTACGCAGCTGCTAAAATTGGCTCTTTCAGAAAAGTGTCTGACTTGTGCTGAGCTACCATCCACTGAATCTGATACACATATGTATGAAGAATGGAGAATAAAACACAAGTTACCAGGTGGGTGTTGTGCTATAGATTGTAATACTCTGGATGTGTTGTGTGTTTCTGTGTGTGTATGAAGCCCCACATTCCTGTCGAATGAGGTCAGTTTAGGGAGTGAACTTTAACCTTCATTACTGCTGCTCCCTGCACTGCTCCTTTCGTACGGCCGTCAACCTTTATTGTCCTTTCAGTTTACTTTCTATTTTTTCTTCCCCTCTTTCTGTTGCCTATGTCTTTAACCCTTAAAGAAAAGTTACAGCATATTTGAAATACAGAAATAGCCTATTATGGCAAAAAGCCTGTTGATATGTGGGAAAAGTCCTGAGTTGACAAAATGCAAATCTGTTCAGACGCAATGAATGAAGAATAAACATTTATCCTTTCTATTCTAAACTCTTGATTCCCCTTTATTTTCACTCTGCACACTACACCTCTATCTAACCTCCTTTATTCTACTTGTTCAAATCCAGTATCACAGCTCGGCCTTCTTATTTGTTGACCTATTTGTATACATTTGTATGTGTACGTGCCTGAGTCCATAGCACCGCTCTGCCCCTCCTCCCTGGCCTGATTATTGTCTTGTGGAGAAAGCTTCTCTCAGTATTCGGTCACCATAGCAACGCATCCTTCCATGAAGAGCTGTCTGTCTATGCTGATCAGGAGCTCCTTACATTCCTCCTCTCGTTTGCCTCTTTCTCTCTCAGCCCCACCCACTCCTCACTCTTCCCCTTTCCCCTACATTACTCCCTCCTCCACCAGCTCCCCCTTTAGCCTACATTTTCTACATCTGTTGCTATACAAACTATCTCACTCCATCACTTTTGCATCTCTTTACACACTCCATGATTTCCCTGATTTTTTTTTTTTTTAGCACTGACCTTTTGTTATGTGACTTGTCCCTGCGTGTATCCCATGCCCCCTACATGTCTCACATGAATAGCTTTTGAGCCTCTTTACTGATCATTGTTTGGGTTTTATTGAGTGTCCAAGAATTGACTCATTCATATGAGAGTGGCTGTGTTTGAGTGCTTATGTTTGTTTTCTCCTGCTGGGCTGTGACTCTAGTTTAGTAGAAATACCACAGAACTCTCCGTCGTTGGTCCGAGAGCATCAAATTTGTTAATCTCCTGAATGCACTCAAAGTGCTCTCAATCCAAAGTGAGTGATAGCCACTGGCCCAGTTCCCTAAATTCAGATTCTAATGCAAACCATGCGCTTCAGGGTCACTGCCGTTTGGCCAATTAAATCACACATACTTTCTAGTTTTGTCATGATGTTGTCTTGGCAAAAACAAAATACTGCAAGTCATGTACTTTATGAGACTACAATATTCAACACAAATTTATTTTACACTTGAATATTTGATCATCTTTAATATAGGCTCTCTGGTGTCTACAACCTATAAAGACTTGAAAACAGTTAACTAGTACTTGGCTGAATACCACAAGTGAAACGCATGTGCTTGTAGTACACAGTACTGAGCATTCTCTTCTACAGTAATTGAACCTTCTTGGAGTAAAATGAGCAAGATCCTCTCTCACTACACTGACCTACAAAATCAAAGGATCTACAGGAACTATAACATGTTTATCAGTACGTGTCCTTGCTCTGGCCATATGGTGCCTTTCTGTTTTTCAATGTGGCTCAGACGCCTCAAAGACATAGTATCTGAATGTAACCAAGAACACAGTCTGTCAGAAAACTGGTAAAAGTAGGCGAAACAATTCTGTGAATGAAATGCGCTGAAGTTGCTAGAGCTTCTAAAAGTACGGTTAAAGGCTGTATGAAGTCTGGGCCGCCGTATAGCTCGCTGAGTTAAGGCGTTACCATGTGGGTGCAGGTCGCAAGCGGCGGTCATGAGTTCGAGTCTGGCTCAAGACCCTTTGCTGCAGGTCACTCTCATCTCTATACCCCCTTTCACCCTGTCTCTCTCTCTCAATAAAAATGGGAAAAAGTCCCCAAAACATACTGGGAAAAAAAGGCTGTATGAAGTCTCATGGCGTCATGGCAGATTTTCTTATTCTCATCATTTATTTTATTTAAAAGAGCAGATTCACTTAAAAATGGAATTTACTGTATGTCACTGTGTCCCCAAAATATGTATTTCCACTATCAGTGTTCATAGTGTTTTTGCTTTTTTAAACAACTACAGAAAATAATGAGCCCTGCGTCTACAAGAGCAGAAGCCATGTGAACAGCTCAGTGTAATGAATTATGTATGATTAACTGTGTTTCGGACAAGTGCTGTAGCCTCGATATTAGTGGTTTTGACAAGAGGCTCTAAGTTGTTAAGACTCTTATTGGACCAGAGTACAATATTTTGAAGATCAAGCAGTCGCTGGTTCACACCAGACCACCACAGAGCTTGGTGTAGTATGGAGAGCCTATGGAAAAAAGCTGTAACTCTACATGAGCGTTTAAATTGACTGCTGGCAATAAAACCTGATGAAGGGTGCAGACTGCCTGTAAAACATCCCTCCATCATACAGGTGAAAGCACAAATGCCCATGTAAACACATGCTCACGTTTTATGTGCAGGCAGAGGAAAACAACATACGCACAAAAACATTTAGTCACACAACGTATATTTTAAGTCGCCAGGCCCTCGGCTGGGCCAGAAATCTTCCACCATCTACTGTGTTTTGACACAGAAACATGCACAAGTAATCCCCCATGACACTGATTTGTGTCACTCTGGTCATTCATGTCCATACGTTAGTGTGAGTTTGCGTTCACAGGAGCATGCACATGTGTGTGAACCATAAATGGGTCACAAGTCACACAGGCGAGTCTCTTTATGGGCCGCATGAGTGTCTTCCACATCCATCTTCCTCTCACTCCCGTTCTCTCTATTTTTATCTTCTCCTACCCCGTCATCCCCATCCCTGTTCGCCACGTAAAATCAGGAATGTGATCCATAACATTAAAGAGGCACAAGAAAACAGCTATGTCCCAGTAGAAACCGTTGGGCATTTCTGTGTATCATTAACCTAAATCTTGGATATGAAAAATCACATCCCCATGATACATTCTTTTTCTTCCTTCTCTTTTTCAGCCACTTCAGTGCAGTGTTTTCTCTGTGAATTATCTGCGATGCTAATTAATTTACTCTCTTTACACAATGAACCACTTGTAGTTCTGAACTAATCACTAAGTGACACTTAGTCCCATTGTCTTGCCATTTTGAAGCAACACTGGTCAATTATCCAGTTGACTTGTTAATATAAGTCACTCCATAATGATCAATCAATTTTTATTACCCACTTTTAGTAAAAAAGACAATACGTATTTGTACTTACCTGCCCCATACACAAGAGAGTACACGATGCGTTTGGCATGTTCCCTGTCCTCAGAAGTCACCTCATCCTCACTCACTCCCTTCCTAAATGAATGAAAAAGATTGAGAGAGACAAGTCTGTTTTTATTATTAAAAGAAAATACACTTTGCATCGAAACAAAGTGATGTGGAAGTGAACAGTTGGATTCATAATGAGACCATTTAAAACGCTAGAGTGACAGCTATTCTCATGAATAACTGATGGCCTTAATTTGGTAAGGTGCTTTCAGAAACAAGTATGCAACTGAAGTCCTTGGCTAACAAAGTTTATTGGCAAATTATGACTAATGATAATGAATAAAGAACCAAATGACATTAAAACAGACTGAATTTTGTGTGCACAGATGAATGCCTGATGGAAATGTTGATGATGTTTGTAAAGAAATGCTGGACAGGTAACTATAACTAGTATATAAAGTATAGTATAATACATAGTCTAGGTAAAGTAGTACAGGTGTGAGCTAAAAGACATAAGAAACATGAGGCAGGCCAAGTTTAGACTAAAACAAGAGGCATGAGAACATTTCCTATGAGAACAGTAAGAAAAATAAAGGGAGAAACAGTGTGAGATAGTCTGACAGGTGACAAATTAAAGGAAAAAAACAACATAAAGTGTCGTAGGTGCTGGGCTAGCATGGAGGGAAGTTATTCCCTTGTCTGATGTTTTGATGATGGTGAAGGAGAGTCGTGTCTAACAATCTCCCATAGTTTGAGATCTGGTGATTGCGAAGGCCATAACATAAGATTCAGATAATTTTCACACTCATCAAACCATTTAGTGATCCCCCTGTGCCCTGTGGATGCAAACATTGTTATCCTGGAAGTAGATGAACTCCATCAGGATAGAAATGTTTCCTCACATCATAATCTCTCTGAAAAACTTGGCACTGATTTGCAGTGACTCTCTCCTCTAAGGGGACAAGTGAACCCAAACCACGCCAGCAAAACGCCCCCCATAGCAGAACAGAGCCACCAGATCCCCTCACTTCAGGGGTCAAAGGTTCAGGTTTTTCCTTCAATTTGTCACCAGTCTGGAGAGGGCAAAGAGATGGGAAATACGAAGAGACACAAGGACAAGAAAACAGAAAAGAGCCATGAGGAGAGAGAGAGAGAGCGAAGCAGGGATGGACAGACACAGACGGTTATGTAATGTGACTTGCAGACAGCCATGGTACTGGGGATCAGACAGGGTGGGATGACAGGTCTGCAAAGTGGCATTTCTGGAGGGGCAGACGGGGAGCTGCCACTGCTGATCAGTGATGAAGGAGAGTCCCACACATACTCGAAAAAATTACAAATGTGTCAGATAAACCTCAACACTCCAGTGGTTCCTGATGCCACTGGTCTTTTTTAAAATATGATGTAGCTATAGTAAAATGTCTGATACATCCACACATATTTCACTGTTCAAAGGACATGTTAAGGTAAATGATGGGTAACCTATAGCCTCCACACTGTACATCTGCCTGCGGAAAATCTAGTCTGGATTTTCATTGCCCCCTGCTGGATAGGTATTCATCTATTGGAGACTTTTTTTTAAAAATGCCTGCTGTTTTGAAAGTAAACGTCACTTTTTGGCACTCAGTGAAGCTCCAGATTTGTTTTGCATTACCCTAAAATTAGCTTGATGTTGCTGTTACATGTTTGTCTTAGGTGATGAAACCAGTTAGCAACAAACTGGAGGAAGTCGTTCTCTGCAGCGCTGAAAGAGAAATATCTAAATATATATAATATTGCTGGTGGGAGGAGTGACGGGAACATTTAGGGGGAATTAAGGACAAATGTGGAGAGAGACAAAATAAAAGATAGGAAAGGCTGAAACAGAACCAAATTCAAGCAAAAAAAGAGTGAGGGGATAACAAAATAAGAAGAGAGAAACAATACAACAACAAACAGCGGGAAAAAACACAACATAGCCCTGTGGATATAAAGGTGGAGGGACAATTGGAAGAGCTAAAGCAGAAGACTAAAGAGGAGAGAGAAACAGAGGGTCCAGAAGAAGAGACTAATCCCAGTAGAGATGCAGTGACACCAGTTCATTTGTTTAAGGGGGGGGGAAGAGAGATAATGAAAGAGACGCACTGTAAAGCCTCAGTAGGGCTGTTAATATGGTAATCTGTTAAACTGGTTGCCCTCTGCCACACACCTGACTGAGATAGATGACACGAGTGGAGGTATGAAACACACTCGGCATCAAAAAGACCTGTGTGTAAACACCGACACACACTGGCAGCAAAAAAAAAAAAGCACTGAAAAAAAATACTTCAAAAGCGCAACAACGTAATCAGCAGGACGACCAGCCCAGGGGTGTCCTGCCCATGCAAGAGAGGCAGTTGGCATGGTCGTCATGGCAACAAGAGTATTAGCGTTTGAAGTGAAGGAGCCGGCAGTCTGGAGAGAGAGAGAGGAAGAGAGACTAGGAGGGAGAGAGAGGAGGGGAGGGGAGGAGAGGAGAAACCCCGTGGAGCATCAACACTCACCTTGGCGAGGAGATCAGGGGAAGAAGCAGCGTGTGTGTTAGTGTGTGTGTGAGAGAGAGGGGGAGACCCACCACTGAGAGGCCAGCATGGTAAAGACGTCCGCCTGTGGGCTGGTAAAGATGCGGAGCAGCTCAGGGTCAGAGGAGAGGTGAGCCAACAGACGCAGCTCCACCTGGCAGAAGTCTGACACAAGCACACACACACACGGTTATTTTTCCATCACCTCAGAGGACATTACATTAACTTCCATTGATTTTCTGGGGCATAAATATAACCACTGCTTGTTTAATCCTTACCCTAACCTTAAAGTCAGCAAATCTAATCCAATACAGTTTTTGTCAGATTTGCTAGTTGTCCATTCTGTGAGTGCACTAACAAAAAGCATATATGTTTATACACAGCCGTTTCTCTGTAATGGGAAACAAAGTGGCTCAGACCGATCCATACAGTACTATTTAAGCGTATCACAGATATTAACAATCTTTCTCCAGAATCAGACTCCACTTTTAAATCAAGCCTTCATCTTAAAATAAAAAGATTTACGTCATGGGGAACTTTACAATCAATCGATCAATCAATTGCAATTTACATAGTACCTTTCATATAGATTAGTGTAGTCCTAAGTGCTTTATAGAGATATACATAAGGAACAAGTGCAGACCGTAAAAGAATAAAAGATTATATTATAACTAGATAAAAGAGGTTAAAATAGATAGATACAAATAAAGGAAAAATAGAAAGGAAAAAAAACTATTTATGTCCCAGCAACATGAGTAATCCAAGTACACACATCTTAATGACATATGTCTTCAATTTTACACGCATCATCCACATCACATCCCCTCCTGACTTTCTAGATTTTTTTATTTTTAGCCTTTTATGCTTTTATTGGATAGGACAGTGGATAGAGTCGGAAACGGGAGAGAGTGGGGAAGGACATGCGGTAAACGCCCAAGGTCGGAATTGAACCCGGGACAGCCGCTACGCCTCTGTACTTGGGTCACGCGACATAACCATTACGCTATCGGGGCGCTCTTTCACCTCCTGACTTTCTGTTATAACAGAGGAAAAGAGTAACCTAAAGGGTTTTTAATTGAACCCCTTGATATCCATCCATTTTTACTGAAAAAAAGTCCCAAAGTGGAACTAGTGTAGAGCACATAGTGATTTGACA
Source organism: Chromis chromis (assembly GCA_900302755.1). NCBI lineage: Eukaryota > Metazoa > Chordata > Actinopteri > Pomacentridae > Chromis > Chromis chromis. The sequence goes on from OMNN01097385.1 coordinate 8,355, forward strand.
AGTATTTACCCCTATAAACAACTATAGTGTTTTGCTGTGTACACACTCCAGTCACAAAGTAGGGAAACTATTGCTGCTTCAGTGGCTGTTGTTGTTGTTGTGATATTTGTATCCTAAAATGGTTTAAGCCATTGGAAATGTGAAGCTTTCAGACCTTAGAAATGGCTAATTCCATTCAAAATACAGCAGCACAATTGCCATTTGGTCTGTATTCAGGCTTGTGAGCCTTGAGAAGTAAAGAAAGAATATGACATTTTGGAAAAAATATGTATTCACTTTCTGTTAGTTGTGAAGATCAATACCACTTTCACAGCCTTAGCACAAAAGGGTAAACAGTGTAGATTAGTTTGAAGGTAACAAAATTCCCATTCACAGGAGCTACAGTTAAAAAGAATGTATATTGCACCATTTAATATTTGTACATTTGTAGGTGTATTTTTAGACAAACACTATAATTAACTTGAGGCATTCTGTCCGTAGAGGGTATTATTTGTGCTGAAACCACAATGTTGTTGCACTCGCTGTCCTCAACCTGCCATCTTCACTTGAGCTATAAGTCATACATGCAGGTGAAGAGTGGAACAACAAATAGTGACAGCAAAGTCAAAAGAGCTGGAGCTTCCAGTAGAGAAAGAAAGGTTACTGTCAGCAGAGAAATCAGCGTCTCTGCCTCCTCCATGCCTCTCCCTCCTGGTGATAACGCTGTTAAATTGTGGGTCTGGAAAGAATCTGTCCCATTTCATCGTGTCCAGTATTGATGTTTTCAATAGCTGGACAATTTTTTGCAATCAAGCGTGATTGTACCTGAGCTGAAAGGAAAATGTGACACAGGTATAGCAGCTACTACACATACAAAAAGACCCGACTCATTTTGTGTATATGGCACTCCCATGCACAACCTGCTACTACATCATTCAGTTTGTACTGCAATTATTATTATCAGTATCACATATTATCATTATCAGAGACATGCAGTATTTTAAAATGCATTAGAGACAACCAGAGAAAGCAGTCAGATTTACAATTAAGGCATTTAACTTTCCTCTACAGCAGTGGTTCTCAACTGGTGGGTCGGGACCCAAAAGTGGGTCGCGAAGCCATTTTTAGAGGGTCGCAGAAGCATGTCCCCCTCAAAAAAGTAGTGGTATAAAGTGTTTTATTTTAAAGGATGTGATTCTTATGACACAGTTTGCTTTCAATAGCAGGATATTTAGTGGTGGTGACACCAGCAGTTGCTCACTTTTAACATATTAACTGCTTATTGGAGAAATTTCTGCTAAAATGTGCCAAAAATAGACTAAAATGTGCTCAGAATCTGTCAAAATGGGTGAAAATATGCCCAAAACTTGGCAAGAGTGTCCAAATATACCAAAATGAGCAAAAAATGAGCCAAATTTTTCCCAAGCTGTATCAAAATGCGTCGAGACTACACCCAAATAAACCTTAATTTGTTAACAGGAACAGCACGGCCGTTACTAATAGAGACATAGTGGGTCCTGAGGCTGGACCAGTTGAGAACCACTGCTCTACAGTATCTGCCTGGTACAAGACTGAAACTGAGCTTAATGTCACAAAAAAGGCAAATTACGTGTAAATAAGGACACTTGATCCAAAGACACTCAGCACATTTACCAGCCCTGACAATCTCATTTTAACTGGATTTAGTGAGTGTCAAGTAACTCCTTAAAGTAAAGTACCCGCTGAAAATGAAAGTGTTGCACCAACAGGGGCTTTGTTTTGTAATCTGGATTCATCTTACAAAACCACAGAAACAACAAATCATTCACAGTCCCAGCAATTTTCTACTTTATTTTAGCTTTGGTTTGTGTAATTTGTCAGCTTTGGTCAAGTGCTGGTTCACTTTCTGAAAAATAAAATAAAATCACTCACTCTCTTTTTCATCCCCTTCCGATTCACTCGCATGTCAATTGATGCTTAACCTCGGTATTAATATCTTTGAGCGACGTCATAACCACGTAAGCATTTTTACAAACACGTGACTGAACTGAATAAAGCCAGGGGTTTTCAATTTTGCTCCACGCATGTGTCAAAAAAAAACCCACAACAGAACATGAGCCTGTGTTCTTTTGACTGCACGATGTAGTGACGCACGATGCAATTCTATTATTGTGTCTTGTCCACCTAACTCTCTATAATTCAGCTTGCAACAAGGTCATCTGTGAATGCTTCAATGTGATCTGACAATATGCTCTGATTAGTTTTTCTTCTGATGCTATAATTGCTGTGATTTGGGTCTAATTCGCTGCATCCGTCTCACAGTGAGCTAACTCTGCCAAGTAGAGGCTGACTAGTTGTTAAGGAAACGACACGTTACTTGAAAACACCTAAATGCTGCTATTAAAGCCTGATGTGACGACGCAAAGTGCAAAGATAAATGTCACTGCTGACTAAAAAGCCTCGAGAGCTGCATTCCCATCTGCTAACCCATGACAGTTCACCAAAATTATACGGTACCCACTGATGCCTTTTAAACTCCAACACTGCTCTCTGCAATGTAGTTACAAGTACATGTAACTAATAAAGTAAGGATAAGATAGACGATTATCTTGAGGTACTGTAATATTAATGCATAGGTAGCAGTTGCATATATAAAACGCACTTGCTTATGTGTTGAACTGAATAATTCATATATGTATTTGCAGCTTTAACATGATTTAAACATCAAACCGAACCACCAGAGTTGCAAAAAAAAGCCATGCAAGCACATATTCACTCACTGACATCCTCTGTTTCACCCTTGGTCATACCTTTTTTTTCTTGTTAATATCCTCAAACCTATTTTTATTTCCAAGCCAAAATGGATGCATATTTAGTTTAAACCTTAATTAGCTGGTTTAGGACATTTAGTGAAAGTAGGGGAATGTTTATGGATGGGAAAGGAATGGGGTGAAAACTGTTCCAGGACGGAAAAGTTGCATAACTAAACTAAACTAAAAAGCCCTCTGAGGCCAAATTGCTTGAGAATTTTGCCCAAGGCCATTACATAAGCACAGAGATAACCAGAGGCTATAAATGAGAAACGATGACAAACACATGCAAATAAGGTAGACAGAAACTCAGCTGTCACATGTGAAGACACACCACTGCTCACATGCCTTTACAGATGCACAAAGACAGACAACTCAAACATATATGGACAGACACACACAGTGAGATAGTGGACTGACAGGTCTACAGCTCTCTTGTCAGTTTGGCAGATCCGAAGTGAAACATCTCTCAAGATGTAGCCACACACACACCCAAACACACATCAATATCCGCACCGACAAAGCAACTGCAGTACATTCCATTACTGCCATTCCACATCTCTCCCTCTGCTTGGCTGCTTCAAAATCGAATTAAACTCCACCAAATGTGGGGGGAAAACGAGTCAAAATGGAAGGAGGAAAATTGAGAGATTTTCACTCAGGATGAATCAACCGGCTGTAATACGTTTCTGCTAATGTGGGGAGAGGAAGAATGATGGCGGACGGGTGGGGGGGATTTCATGCATTGATGCATTACAAAATAGGAGTTGTTGCATTTATCATTTTTTGAAGTAAATCTGACAGCTGACTGTGCTATAGATTTCAGGTCAGATCATTCAGGGGAACAGAAGAGCAGGTAAGAAACTACCTCGACTGTTCAGCTCACAATGCAATTCGAAACAAACACCACTTTCCAGTTAGCCCAGGTCACACACAGATTGCAAAGGAAGGGACCAAAAAAGGTAGAGACTCCAGTCGGATGGATGAAGACACGAAAGCAGGGTGGAGGGTGTTGGTGAGGTGAAAGCTGGGGGAACAGAGACAACTGGTTTTGGTTGTGCTGATATGAGCGAGGGAGTTTCTAAAGATATCATCCCATTAATGTTTTATGAGCTCGATCACACTTCCTGCAAGCATGGCCGGCAGCCTCAGAAACATATTGCTGACCAGGATGTGTGTGTGTGAGAGAGAGAAACAGAGGGGAGGAGAGGGAGATGTTTGAGGCTGATATTATGAGAAGAATATGCGAAACAGAGAAATAACATAACTCTATGTTCTTAAATTAATGTGTGTGTGTGTGTGTGTGTGTGTGTGTGTGTGTGTGTGTGTGTGTGTGTGTGCCATGTGTGTTTACCAAGGCTGCTTCTAATAAACTGTCTGTGATAAAAACGTCACCATCAGGAATCCTTGTATCGATCCATACAGGAATAACTCTGACCAACAGTAAGCTTCTCTATAGATAGCCTGGATCAGATTGATGCCATTTATGACTTGAAACTAAAAATATACCACTGAGAATATATAGCTTTTGATGCTCAACCATGTCAGATTCAGATTAGTGTATTATTGAATATCCACTATTTTCCTTTCACTTGTGAGTGGAATTTAATTTCTAAAACAACTGCAACGTATGACAGTAAGGCTAGTGCTACAGCATTTTTGATGACTGACATACTAAACTGACAATCTGACAATAAATGCCAACTTAATAACTGTAAGTTGACTATCTTTGACAGTTCATGACATACAAAATAAGAAAACTTAAGCTAATTACTTTGGGTTCTGGTAATTTGCTCTGATTTTTGCATATGTCATATCCAAACTGAGTATTTAGTTAATAAAAATAGTAATAATTAGCTTAATCCACATTAACAGTAATGATTAGCTACAGTCGTAATGAAGGCACTTTATAAATGTACTTTTAGCTATCTGAGAGAGCATCACTGCGCAATATAGAGGTGTGTATTACTTCAAACTGCAGTTATTAAAAACAATAAATAAGTGAGCACCAGCTTTAGCAGTTCCTTGGACAGCGTACAGAGATATTGAGGGGACTAAGCCATGTCTCATACCTTTTTAATGCCACCACCCACCGCACCCTGAACAGCCCTTGGTTATGCCTTGCAGTACTCTGCAGCGTGAAGAACGAAGGTTATGGACAGAAGCTTAAGAGCTCAGCTACAACCTGCACACTGAGAATATGAAATGTCTCTTGTGGGTTGCGGTTGGTTTAGAGAGGCTTGCTGGAAGAATGAATCGACCAGTATACAAACTAAAGCCCTTTTCAGACATGGGGTAAGGAGCATTGCTGGCTTCATCAGTGACAACATTCTGTCATGCAGACATAGGAAATCTTTCCATTAATGCTCCTCACGGCTTCATTCAGACAAACCCACCCACGGTGCCAGAGAGAGCCTCAGTACACATACAATTTCTGTCATTTACACAAGATTAGACTATTCATCGAGTGATGTATTATGCATAATAATGCAATAACAAACTCTATTAAAACTAATAGCAGCTGATAGCAGCCCTTCTTAACCTGAGAAGGGCCATGATGTAACAAAATATCTAACTGCAGCTGATAAACTGTGACTCACAAAAAAATCATAGTTTGACTTGCCATCAGATCCTGATCGATCCTGTCTCCATGTCAGGGATCATTTATAATTGTAACTAATTAATGAAAATACTGCTGATGCTCTGTGTGTGAATGCATGCAACTCTCACTGTTTGCAGACGCTCATGGATCATGCTGCTGTCTGATGCTGCGGGTAATTAATAACCTCTAATGAAATAGTCCTAAACAGCTGCAAGCCACAAACTGAACTGTGATTCTGTGTGAAAACCAGTAGGCCAACACAATGTGACTTGCCATCAGATTCTGCACTGACCTGCTCACCATGCTCTCTTAGGGATAATCTATAAATGATACGATTATAATTTGTAATTTTAAGATTATAATTTATAAATTATAAGAATTTAATGAAGTTACTGGTCCTGTAATTGGTTTAGTTGCACAAACATTTTGCAACGTTTTCCTCATGGAAACCTGGCTTCTCAGTGCATCCAGACATGACGCCGACATGTTTATTTGCCTTCAGATTAATCATTGTTTGAAAGGGGCTTAATATAATCTATGAATATGAGCTGAATTGGATTATGAACGTTTAAGACTGCTGAGGGAGATGTATCCTACATGTACAGTATCTTTTCCTTCATACCTAAACCCAGAAGGACTAGAGACACACCAACATTCCAACTGAAATCAGGATTTATTCTAGAAAAACAGCCGCTAGTCTCAATCTCAGTAAAGGTAATCCTCTCTTAATGTAACAGTATTATAAATTGTGAGCTGATGTTGAGATAATATTTCACACTGGAATTTGTCTTTTATTTAATACAAGAAATAAAATATTATTGTAACGTCCCTGGGCTGCACGGTGGCTCGGTTGTTAGCACCGTCGCCTCACAGCTAGAAGATCCCCGGTTAGGACACCTGGGGTCTTTCTGTGTGGAGTTTGCATGTTCTCCCTGTGCAGTGTGGGTTTTCACCAGGTTCTCCAGCTTGCTCCCACAGTCCAAAAACACGCTGAGGTTAATTGAGGATTCTAAATTGTCCGTAGGTGTGAATGAGAGTCTGCTTGGTTGTCTGTCTCTATGTGTAGCCCTGTGATAGACTGGAGACCTGTCCAGGGTGTCCCCTGCCTTCGCCCGAGTTGGCTGGGATAGACTACAGCCCCCCACAACCCTACAGAGGATTAAGCGGTGTATAGATAATGGATGGATGGATGGATGTAACGTCCCTCTCTGGTAATTAATTAAACTCCTAAAAACTCATCGCCGTATACCAAAGTTACATATTTAGATTTTTTTCCTGCCTTAAAATGTGTTCTCTTTGAAGTGCTTACAACAGCTCCCCCATTTTAATGTGATTTTTCCAGTTTTGCACCTAAAAACTGTGATTGATGGTCAAAAACTAAGTGAGTTACATGTCATGCATACACACCAAGGTGAACAACCCTTACGCTGTTAAAGAGCAGTAGCCTCAAATATGTTGGCTCACATTGGCTACATTAGAAGGAGAAGGAGATGCCTACCAATAGACAAAAAGATTGCTGTCATGATAACAGAGCACATTATGCAACTGCTGTTAACATTTATCTTTCATCATCCTGTTTTGAGGGTCAAACCATTTGAAAAGCTACGTGTTTTTTCCAAGCAGTTTTTATTACAGTGAAGTATATTAAACCTTGCTGGCTATTAACCATAAAACTCTTCATATATGTTGCACAAAAAGTACTGCATGTGTTCCTAAAGTTTTCTTCTATTGGCTTAGGAAATGGAGAAAGTGAACTAAATCCAAATTCACTGCATGTTTTAAGAGGACTACTGTAACAGACCCGATGAGGGAATTAAGCCTGCCTTTGTTCTCTTTTTGGCTAGCCTCTCTTTCCTCTCTCTGCAGCTCCCACACACCAGCAGACATCTCCCAACAGAAAATAACCGAGTTGACAATTGCAAAAATAAACAAACACACATAAAGCGCACACGTTTCAGGACAGGGAGGATGTACCATAAAGAATAGTTTGGTTTATCTTTGGTAGAACAGGCTGGATTTTTTTTTTTTTACTAAATTATGATTTGGATTCTTCTGAGGATCATGATACAAACATAGCCAAAATCTGTGCAGGCGCATGCAAACACACGCACACAAAACTCTTCCAATACAACAAAATAACACACAGATTCAACACCTTTTGACATGCCTCCTAGTTGAGGTTTTTCGAGGGACACTGGAAAGCAGTAGCAGTTGAAACACACACACACACACACACACACACATGGTAGTTGCTCCAATTTGGGAAGGACATTGGAGGACATACAGGGGGTGACTCTGCGATGGCTCCCTAGGAGAGGTTGTCTCCATGACAACCTGGCCTCTAAGTCCATGTGTTTGTGTGTGTGTTTGTGTGGGCATGTGTTGGCCTGCTGGTGCGAGTGCGTTAGTGACTCCTAGCTCGTTTTGTGTGTGTGGGATCCTCGCTCTTATCCTGCTGCTGTCCTCCTGCTAACCCTGGTTTATCTGTCTGGTTATGTAAGTGTGCGACACACTGTCAAGGCTGGCGAACACCCTCCGCTTCACGCAAAGCTCTCCAAGGCTGACAGCGTCCTAGCTCTGCCCTCTTTGACTGCAGAGCAAAGACCGCTCTTACACCCTGAAGTTGACGGCTGCAGAGGTCACGTCAGCGTGAGAGGGTTTGTACAATACGAAAAGATCAAAAGTGGAGAACTTGCCTTTGTTTAATCTGGTGTTCGACTCACATATCCAATTTGTTTGCTGCTGTCAAAACAGATGTTCACACACACGTCCCCACAAGGCTGAACCTCAAAAGCAGAACTACTCTTACTGCAACTGCAGTGCAACTCCCTTAGATTTAGTTAGTGGCTGGCTGCAATGACATGCCTGAGCAGCTAATTAGTGAATTAGTGCTGAAGCAAGAACTTAATGAATCGGTGGCAAAACCATATGCAGTGGTTAGAGCAGCTGTAAGTAGAATAGATAGCTGTTGGTTTACAAAGCAATACTTCATATCGTTCTTAAACGTATAAAGTTCCAAAATGAATAGCTTAAGCCAAAAAATAAATATTAGACCTTTTAAAATAGACACATACACAACAGACCAAGTAATACTAACTGGAATAGGGATGTTATTTTGTATCTGTCTCATTACTTTATATCAAATGGGGAGAGGGAAACAGAGCTAAATAAGATTAAAACCATCATGATTTCATATCACATATAGTCTCACCTGCAGCAAGGAAAGTCCAGCCCTCATGAGGAATGAACATGGCCCGAGGATGAACAGTCACCACCTCCTCTTCCTTTCCTGCAAGGACCAAAAACAGAGCCCTGAAAAGCACTTCACAATATCATAACTCACTCCAAAGTGCAGGGTACTTTAAATGTTTAAACTATGGTAAAAGAAAAAGAAAAGCTTCCGGTAACCTGTTTGCAAGGTTAGCTTCAAAACAGCTCTGGTAAAAGAAAACCAAGGCCTGTTTTCATTTACAGAATTTGAGTGAGTTTCCTCAGCCAAAAATAGTGAGAACACATATTTCAGATGACAAAACCATTAATTATTTCAATGTCTTTCAATTTATGTTAGTCCAATAAAAATATTTGCTTCTGTCAGTTCATTTTTAGGCAGAAACTTGTGATTATTATAGCAAGTAAAACCACTATTATGTATTTAGTACATTTAAAACAACAGAAGTTGACCAAAATGCTTTCCAACTGAGACGTACATTAGATGACAGTTAACATTCTCTTAAGTTATAGGATGGTTATACATTCTTCACATCAGAATATTATGTGTAAATATCACAATTTAGGTGTCGTGCGTACACTACAAAGAGGCTAGTTTTTTGCAAATGCCGTTGTAATTGTGTCACTTCTCAATTCTGTTAGAAATGCTAGTTATGGGCCATGCTAGATAGAATATAGATATAATTTTTTATTAAACTGTCCTTCCATAAATAAGCATAGCAATTCAGTGTGTGACATATGGATGTCTTTCACAGCACATTTAACAACAATTTATTGACTACAAACAGAATAACACAGTGATTAGGTTCTAATATCCTTGTGTGTGAGTTTATGCAGTTGACCGAGGCACTGGCGCAGACAGAGAAAACATAGGCAGTCAGCAGCTGGGCGTTTAGAGGAGCCATAAAACACGCTAACACTTCTAACTGACTTAATGAAGGGTTAAGTTATGGAGCTGCAACGCTCCATTTAGAGGAAAATCAGAATCCAATCAGGACCAGTCTATCATTGCACTCACTGCGGTGAGGTGCTGGAGTGAAGTGCTGACCTTAGCACAGGAGAAATGATGGGGCCCATAACAACCATCACATTGTGTGAACCATCACATCCCACATCAGCATGATGAAAATGCCACTAGAGCAGCAACACACATACGCATACATGCTGACAGTGAAAATGTGGCCTCGCTCTCACACACACTCAACATGCAAACTGGGACACAATCAGTTGTGATTAGTGTCTCCACCTCGAACCTTAAGACACAAAGTGATAACGGATAGTGGGATGTGAGAGGGAGGGAGGAGTGGATACTGATGGAGGGACAGCAGGGATGATATGAGGGATGTAAGCAGGGGCTGGAGAGGATTTGATGACTAGGGCTCTGGGAATGTGAGTGAGGGAGGAGCAGAGCTGCTGATGTTAGCAGCACCTATGAATCACTCAAACAGGGAGAGAGAGAAAGAAAAACAGAAACACAGAGAGGATTGGACAGAAATAAAGACATAAAGCTGAGTGTGGCACCACTGGCTGTGACTGACAGCGGGACCAGTATGGTCCGCTCATGCCAACAGATGGATGGACTTGTTTTGATGTTTTATTCATGGACAAATGGAGACATTTTTTGGCCTATGCTTGGGACACACAGATAGCAGCTAATCTGGTAAACCAAAGCAGGCAAATATTAAACTAGAAAACCTCAGAAAACATCCTTAATTTGGAGCTGATCATCGGCCACAAAACCTTGACATCATACATGGATGAACCAAATCTTGGGTAGATGGGTGAGTGGGATACTAACTGACTCAGAGACCACAGTACAAACACGGATTTACTTTGTCTTTGCTCACATCAATTGATTTGGCTCTATTATATATGTATCCTGAATGTCCATGTTTCTATCTAGTTAATGGAATTTCTATTGAGAAAATCTAATGTGCACTGAGTAATCATCATCATTGAAAATTAATGTCTCAATTAGGACCTTCTTCCAACAAAGAATGTAGGTGAAGTAGGCGATATGTAAATACAAATAATTATGAGACTGTAAGAAATACTGTCATGTCATTTAGGGTTAAATTCAGTCAAATTGCAAACAAAAGCGTTTCTGAAGACTGCTATAAACAGAGCTGGAGCTGCTCACTTATTATACAGACAACACAAAACAGAGTGCGTCAAGGCCGAGTATGCCATTCTAGACTAATTCTGTTATGAATTGTATTTTTGTTATGATATAATTGCTGTGGAGTGTAGAGCAACTGTTCCACAAAATGAAAAGTCACGCTGTTTTTCCCAAGTGTCAGTGCAACATTTTTTATCAAGGGCAAGAAAAGGTAATTAAAACTTTTTCGAATAAGAAAGGATGACAAGAAGACTCCTGAGAACAGGGACTGACTGCTGGGAGAATAATCAGATCTAAAATTGCCAAGCCGATGGTTACATCCATATAAATAATGTTCTCCCTAAGCTGTCTTAAGGAGAACATAATTCACATGAAAGTAAGCAGAGATGCCATTTGCGGAGCTAAGATGAACCTCGTGATGTGCTTCATGTTGCACAGGAAGTCCATTAAGAACAGCTGTTCATTTTCTCAAATGTTTGCATCAACTTTTAGACTGTGTGTGCAAATTTTCAAGTGGCACATTTTGAACGAGCACTTCTGGGTCATTGTAACATATGGCTCAAGTTTGTCTGAATTTAGACCAGCGTTAAATGACATAAACAGAACATGAAAAGGCCACAGCGAGGGGAAACAGACAACAGCGAAACACCCATGACACTTTATAGTGAGCGGCTTTATGCTGCTGCAGACTTTTATCATCCTCATAAACCCTCTTTACTGGCTCCATGCTCATCAGTTTTTGTATGCCCCAGGAGAAGTCTCCCTCGCCCACACACACACACCTTGACATTTATCACTGTCTCATTCTCTAAAATGTGTAGGAGGGGAGTTTCTCTGTATGTGTGTGTGTTAATGAGTGTGTGTGTGCACCTTACCTTGGATGTACTGCTTCTTGGTGATTTGAAGCGGCTGCCTTGGTAGGGCCTGGAAGTTCTAGTTTGGGAGAACACACATGTTGTAAGTTCAGCCTAACAACAATAGTCCTGTAACATTGTCTCATTACTCACTGGAAGGACGCATGCATCTTTTCAACAGTGTATTGTACAGATAAACTATCTTCTTCTGTGGATATTTAAATAAACTAATCTTGCTCTATAAACAACTGAGCCCAAAATTACTGCAATGCCAAGTTTTGACTTGTTATGTTTACATGTTTACTAAAAATGCCTAATCTAAAATTATTCATATCCCCTAAAATTGGGGGGAAGTTCAATCTTGTGAACCATTTGAATTAGTCCTGCTTATTTCTAACATGTTCTAGAACATTCTAATGCACTGAAAATTGAGAGTAGCTAATGCAGTAGTTCGCTAGACAGTTACTAGGTAATTGCAAGTCATAGTTAAAACCAAAGTGCTAAGTGGGCGTGCTAATAGAGTCCATCACTGAGAGAGATTTGTGACTGCTCATAAGACAGGGAAAGGCTATAAAGCCATGTTTTCAAATGTAAGTGGCCACAGAGCAAAGCATTCTCAAAAAGTACAAAGAGTTCCTCACTGTGAGAAACCTCAAAGGTCATGGTAAGAAGCCAAAAGTGACCCCGGTTCTGGCAAGAATGGTCGTGTTAGAGGCCAAGACGAATCCAAGAAGCACCATCAAAGCAATCCTGATGAATCAAAGCAATTCTAGTACCAACATCTTAACACAGATGCTCCAGGACACACTGTACTCTCCATGGACACCAACCAAGGAGATCTCCACTTCTCTAAAACAGTCTAGCCTTTGCAAAAGCTAACCTGGACAAAGGACAAAGCTTTTGGTCATCAGTTATGTGCCTGGATAAGATGAAAACAGAGTTGTTTGGACACAAGGAAGTGGCTTGGTGAAAGAAAGAAGCATATAGCCCCAAGAACACCATCTCCATGGCCGAGCACAGTGGTGAGAATGTACATAGTTTTACTCATGCAGTGTTTTTAATGGGGTACCTCAGAAAGCATCCTTCCTTAATTGTAGAGACTTGCAAAAGCCAGATAGAAAAAAAAGAAAGAAAACATCCAAATCATAGCAGCAGAGGCATTAAAGTATGAATAAACCTCAAATAACACTGGATCCTACATTTACCACATTGTAAACTGATCTGATCTTTTATTAGATCATCTCTGCTGGCTACAAGCGTAATTATTCTCCACAAATATAGGCCGTGTTTTCTAAGTCTGTAAATCTTTTGTACTGCAGACCTTTTTTCTTGTCACAGCAGAAAAAACATACTAATGTATTGCATACCTTAAATGCTAATACCTTAAATGATTTAACCCTTTAAGTCCTAATGCGTCATCTGCGACACGTTTGGGCAAGCGCACTTTGGAATACCGTAAATATGTCACTGTCTGTGCTATCGGAAAAAAATCTAACGGTTTCTCAAAGCTGAGGCGTTGCGCTTTACAGCCAATATGGTGTCATTACGGTTAATTCATTCGTGCCCCCCCAGGAATCCACTGGATGAAATTACCGTAAAATTACCGTAACTCTTATAATAGGCAGTAAATCATAAATAACTGCCAGATATTGAAAGTTTCTTCTGAAAAAATGGGCACAAGCACTCACAGGACATTTTCTTACCCTTTTGTAATCAAAATAAGAAAAAATGACCAGGAGGACATTTTAAGGCTCAGGTCTTAAAGGGTTAATACGTACCTATGCTTTTCTTGCTATGACATGTCAAAAATATTTGTTGTAAAGAAAAGTCTATTGTCTCCAAGTCCATGGTTAGATAACTGATCACATCACCAGGTTTACTGTCTAAGACCATAGAAAGCTGTTAGAGAGACACAAAAGACAAACTGTTTACACCTGAGCAGTATTTTCTGTGACAAGCAAAATCGATGAAGCAAACGTTTAACTTTTTCCTATTCATTGGACATACTTCACTTTCAAGGCTGTTACATTTAGAGGATGTTTTACATGAAACGCCTCACTGCAAGAGCCTTCAACACCACAATGTTGGTCACATCTTAATTCCCTTCTTTGTTTAGAAAGAGTTTCATTTTAAATAGTTTGCTTATATCTTAAGTTTTACTTCAGAGCGAGAATATAAAGTGACATCTTCTGCTGCGGTGGTCCAATGTCCACATGGATGTAGATAAAGTAGAATACAGAAAATCCTATTTTACAAACCTCCACACTAGGGATTGACAAATTATCAGTCTGGCTGATTGCTGGATCCCATATTCAGTATTTTTCCAATTATCAGTATGGTCATTAAAAAACAAACAGATTTCTGATAAAACATTAATCAAAAAAGTCCTACTTTGGCTCTACTGCAGCCACCTCTATCTGCACCACTCTTTGATCTTGAGCAATTTCCAGCTGACAGCATTAATTGATTGGTCACACATCATGTGTAACGGCCAATCAACAATGCAGGAAAAGTACTGAAAGCATAAAACATACATACAAAGTTGTTGTTTTTTGCTGGAGTTTATGTTCTACTAAATTTTTACACCAATATTTTCATAATTACTGCAAAAGTAATAAATAAATAATCGGTATTGACACTTTTCTATTCTTTCCCATGATATTTTATGACCCTAACAGTGTATTGTATCACTTGCTGCCTGGTTAATGTTGCTTTTTGACTCAGATTTGCTTCCATGACTGCTAACCTTGAGAAACAAGCAACTAAACACCAACCAAGTTGTAAAGAAACAGACAATAAATGTTTGACTTTTTGTTGAAAAATTCGGTTGGCAGGGTGGAAAGCTCCCTCATGAGCCTAATGTCTGACTCTGAATTCATTAGAGTCCCAGACTGTCCTCATTTGCATCTCTTGAAACGTCCTGTTCCTTATTCCTTAAATTTCATGACTTGCAAAAATCTGGTATAGCATTTCTATACCACTGGCTGCTTTGCTTGGCTAAGATTAAGAAAAGCAGAAAGCCATCCTTAGACTCCAGCCAACATTACAGATCTTTCAAGTTTTCAGACACACTTCTTAAAATAGGAACAGCCCTGATGCTCACTGGGCTCTTGGCCCACCCTGCATCGACCCACTGAGTAATATAAGACATTGCTGATATAGACACACACACAGTTTCACATATGCGGGTTTTTCTTTTGCCTGAAGGAGGAAAAAGTGGAAAAGTGATAAGGCTCACCAGCACACAAACACGCGCACTGTTTGATGGGGAGAAGAAAAAAGCAGGTTCAGACTCAGCAGTTCCATTTAATCCCTATTAATCCCACTGTATCCACCCTTTGAAATACACACACGGAACAGCACAGGGTGTGGATGTGTGTCTAAGAAAGATGTTAGGATACTAAAGGTTATTATCAAGGACATGCAGGACACATTAACCAGTGTGGACTCAGAAACACACACAGATATACACACAGGATTGGAGAGAGAGGGCAGGCAAAGAAACTTACATATATACACACACACATACATATATATATATATATATATATAGACATACACAGTTAAATAAAAGCAAAACTGTGTTTCCCAATCATGGTCCAAATCCATGCATGTGTGGTTTGACCCTACAGTGTGTGTGTATGGCGTAGTTGTGTGTGATCTAGAGAGAAAAAACAGCTCCCTGCTTCTACCCCTAATTTATTATTTACAAGAGGTAGAGAGAGGTAGAGAGAAAGAGGAAGACAGAGAGAGAGAGAGAAAGAGTGTGTGTGTGTGTGTATGTGTGTGTGTGAAAAGACAGGACTGCAGTGGCAGGGTG
>OMNN01097387.1:0-13954 GCA_900302755.1 Chromis chromis
AAAAACAAACCACATAAAACACAAGGAAAATACAACAAAATTAAGAATTTACATTAAAACAACGACATGCGCGATATGTAGTTGCCACAAAATCTCTCATGCGGTTTTTAAAAGATCCAAGGGTGATGAGTTCCTTTAGTGTACAAATATTTGTGTACAAATCAATCTAAATTAATGATACGTGATCCATCACAAGTGAGCAATACAAACTATAGATTTAAAAACATAATAATTTGGAGTATACCCCGTTTCCATGGCTATAGGGGATAAAGAAGATATGATGCATGGTTGTTCTAAATAAAATCTCTGGATTTAAACATTGTTGGAAACATCTGGGGCAAGGTAAGTACACAAATCAACAACGTATAAAACAATGGTTGAGTCGTGTTTAGAGATTCTAATGTGGAAATGTTATACGTTACACAACTGAGTCTGTATTAGTTTACATTTTGCAAATCATTACATGTTTGCAATGTGCCCATGGTAGAACGAACTATTATCACAAAACTACTGTGATGCTGGACAAAATATGATGATTCTCAGCCAAACTTTAGAGATTTTTGAAGTCTTTTTTTTTCTTCCGTTTTTTGGGTGGATTTATGTGCAAATCTAAGAATATATTCTATGCTCCAACTTGACTGAGTTATGGCTCCGAGAAGGGTAAACGCTCAGATTCTAACAATCAGGAACAGATGAAGATAACTGGTTAAGGTTGGGGTCAGGTTGAGGATTATAAGGCATGACTGGTTAGAATAAGTTATCGATAAGGTTAGGTTCAGGTCAAGGTAAGGGGAAACAGATCAATGGTGAAACTTGCCTCAGAATCCTTTTGTTAGAGTTGGAATCTAAAGTTTACACTTCTTGGAGTCATAATTCAGTCAACTACAATCCTTCAACAAAGAGAATAAATAAGATGCAATTTGCTGCAATCAGGTGTTAAGGGTTTTAAAGTATGCTGTGACAGCTTGTGTTGGCGTGTGGGTCCAACTACAAAAATCCTCTTGTTAGCATGCACAGTTTGCAAACCTTTTCTCTAACCAAAGATTTTTTAGCATCCCCCCACTTTTTAAACCCGTTTCAGTCGGTTAATTTATCTATGCAACTATCCCACCTGGTTGTTAATAGGTTTCTGCATGTGGTAACAACTAATCTCTACGTATGAACCAGTTTGTGTGGTGCAGCAGGTTTTGATTTAGTGCAGTGTAAATCTTGACTTCCCTAATGTTATAACCACGCTAAGTTTGAACTTACGAACAGCTGGTGCGCTCCGCTCCTAGCGAGTGTTTACTGAGGTTACTGTCAAGCAAGGGTTTGGAATGTCTCAGCTGGTTTCAGTAACAGTCTCACCAGCTCTAGGTGTTGGTTTAACAGTGAAGGACAATAAAAAGGATGGATTGTATTAGGTTCTGTCTGGCTTTTATATCCAGCCTGACACCTGGTGAATGTGAATGTGGAAAATGCAAAGAAAGGGGACTGAAGAAATGAATAGAGACACTTCAGCACTCAATCACAATTTCCTGCCTCAGACTACCTTTTTACGTCTCACCGGGACTTCCTTAATGAACAGTGAAAGTCAAACTGAAATGAAGCATAACCGTCGGTGCTCCAGATTCAGATAAGTCGACATGTTTTCGGTTAGAAGACAAATTAAGTGAGCAAATTAGGGCCTTGTACAGGAGTAGTTTGTGAGCTTTGGGTTTAGTGTGGTGTAGGCATAAACCCACCCTAAATATAGGGCTTGGGCCATAATTTGACCCATATATCTCACCACGTAAGTGCTGTATGACTAAGTGGTCAGTTTAGAAATGCTGGTTCATTCTTGATGTAAATCTCTTGGTTGCTTTTTGAGGCAAAGCCATTCATTTTATACAGTTAAGTCAAAATTTTCTTTACATCCAAAGAGGTTTTCTCATGTGGTTAAAGCGGTTGCTTGAGGTAAAACTGCTCTAAGGTCAGCAAATATTACAGTCTGATGATATCTGACAGAGGATCTCATATGTGAGGTTTTCTGTCTGTGAAATACCTGTTAGCCAGTGAAGGAAGCCCCTGAGTGTTGCATAATACACATGTAGATATAGACCAGTCATGTTACAGCTACTGATTTTCCAGAATTACCATGTTTCAAAGCTTTTTAACAAACTAAACAGCCAAATATTAAAGCTGCTCCTTCCAACGTTGCAGACACATCCATGTCTGCATGTAGGTACTTTACAGTGAACGCTGTCATGTAGTGTCAGGTGTTGCCACAGCTACAGTGCTGTTTGTTTACCGTGTTTAAAACCAACTTTTACTGGGCAATTAATAGAAGTCTGCCCCCCACTGGAGCAGCCATATGACAGCTTATAAAAGACAGCTGTCATTTTTGGCAGTTCTTGCGACAACAGCAAGAGTTGGTGTTTCAAGCTCCGCATAGCTTATTATAAGTTATAAATATTTAAAAAATTATTGTTGTTTTCCAGGCAAGTGTAGTACAGTGGCAATATGTTTTCTACAATCAGGCTCATGGCTGCTTTTTCACTTGAAAGAAAGAAAGTTTCCTTGGTTTTTATGTATCCAATCGAGTAAATACAGCAGCAACTTAATTTTTTAACATTATTGTATTCTATGCGGATGTACATTAGAACACACACAAACAACAAACTGATATTTCTATTAAACTCGCAGCTGATCAGACACTTGACTCTACTGTGTGTGTAGGAATCTTTAATCCAAGAACCCTCCAGTGATCATGCTGATACATGATACATATATGACTCACAATTCAAGGTCCACTTACAGTTCTAGAAGTTTCCAGAGCTTTTAACTGCTTCACACAGTGTTTAACAGTGGGTGGAGTTTGAGAAAAATGTATTATTCCACAGGGTTTGAGGAAAAATATTAACCTTGAGCCAGCTGTCCTAATCAAGAATTCACATTTAATGGTAACAACAACTTTATTGAATGAATTAAGATAATTATATTTTTTAACAGATTATGACACCGAGCCGCTTTTTTAAGATAGGGGAAATATCAGGTAATACTGCCGTAGTGCACTATGTAATAATGTATTGTTCTTACGAGTGGAAATTCTTTCTTTATTTTTTGTGCTTCAAGGTAAAGGGAAGGTTTTTTTGTTGAGTTTTTCTGTTTAAAATTTGTACAGTCTTCACCTTACTGAATGTGAAAATTTGCTCTAAATTAATAAAAAACGGATATGTAGTTTGTAATATCATCAAATATTTTTAGGGAACCACATTATTAAGTTCAATTCAACAAAAATTAACACAATGTAATGTGTAGCAGGTTGCCAGGCAGGTGTGTGGCTAATAATTTTAAATGAGGAAGCATAAAACAAACAAACAAACAAACAAAAACTAATAATCTATAATCTAACATTTATTGATCCCCTTGGGGAAATCCCTTCTCTGCATTGACCCATCCTATTCAAAGTTAACCTAAACTATACATACTAGGAGCAGTGGGCTGCTGTGGTGCAGCGCCTGGGGAGCATCCTGGGATAAGGGCCTTGCTCAAGGGCCCACAGTGGTGGTGACTGGGACGCTCTCACTTTCCCACCTCAACCTCTTGCCAGTCTGGGGGCTCGAACCGATGACCCACTGGTTACAAGTTCGCTTCACAAACCACTAGGCCACCACTGTCCAAAATGTGTGGATTAACAAAAGATTAGACCCAGGAGGGGCTGCATGGTAGCTCAGTGGTTAGCACCATTGCCTCACAGCTAGAAGATCCCCAGTTCACGTCCCGGTTAGGATGCCTGGGATCTTTCTGTGTGGAGTTTGCATGTTCTCCCTGTGCAGCTTCCTCCCACAGCCCAAAAACATGCTGAGGATTCTAAATTGTCTGTAGGTGTGAATGAGAGTGTGCTTGGTTGTTTGTCCTGTGTAAGGCCCTGTGATAGACTGGTGACCTGTTCAGGGTGTACCCTGCCTTCGCCTTGCCTAAATCAGCTGGGATAGGTTTTCCTAATAGTGCACATATGTAGCGCAGTTGTCAAATCAAAAATGTACGTAACTCTCTATATAGTACAGTATAGTATGGTACTAGTTCCTTGTTTAGTTTTCACATATTTATCATATTTTTGTATTTTATCTTTAATTAATCTTGTAGGGTGTTTTTATATTTATAAAAAAACATGTCTATTTTTAGTGTTCAATATGATCATGGCTCAAAACTAACATGAACTTTGGACAGATGAGGACTCTGGTGCCCACCTGTTGGTGGTACAGCACAGTTCCCCCCTGATCCCAGTGTCTCTGACCATCAGAATCACAGTAGGATTAAAACCCCAGCCTTTGTTCACGATCTGTGCCGGGAACAGTTTTGCTTTTCCCGCTCTGACCCCTCTCCTCCTCTCCTCTGGAAATAGCGGACTCCATGTCAAAGAATTCCGAGCGCAGGAGTTGGAGGCGTGAAACTTTCCCCTCGAACTTTTTCCTCTCCTCCCCCGGCCAATAACAGGGCCGCCTCTAATGTGCGCGCCGCTCTGATTTGCCCGATCCCGCTGTCCTCGGAGTGACTGACAGCCCGGGGGAAGACTTTTTCCTCTCGGAGTGTGTGCTGCCCCGCTGACTTGGAGGGGCTCTACGTGACGGCTGAGAGAAAGGGGGCAACACTTGAGCTCGGAGGCGCAGCGGTGCAGGACAGTCGAGCAGCGCAGAGAGGAGCAGTGCGCGGAGAGACGGTGTCCATCCGTCAACCAGCTGGAAGGATCCCCACACTAACAAACCCCTTATGGCTGCTTGAGACATAACGATACACCCCCCCTCCCCCCTTTTCTCTCTCTTTCTCTGGGACTTTTTTGGCTTTTTTTTTTTTTTTTGGTGGTCCTGACCAGAAGTTGTTGCAAGTCAGATAAGTTGCTTCAAGTTGAGAGAAAAAGAACAAACAAAAAGGTGAATCCACTCCCTGGCAGTGGACGTCTCCGGCGGTCATGGATACCCATATAAGATGGAAAGTTAAACGGAGGATAAGGGACGCCCAAATCACTTTAGCGGTGATTCTGCTTTTTGTCACGTCGCAAGCAAGTTCAGGTAAGATGCAGCTGGGACTTTTGTGGATCCACTTGTGGAGGAGCGCTGCGCTGAAAACTTTTTTCTGGATGTCTGCCCCTCCTCCCTTTATTGCTGCCTTAATGTATTCACTCCAGTCTGGGTGAAACTTTTGGGACTTGTTAAAGCATTAAAACCCAATTTTTCGGAGAGAGAAAGTGTTATTCTTTAGAGAAATCCTCTTAATGACACTTCTGCATAGAAGAATCTGCAGTAAACTTGTGCAAAAGCACTTCATCCCCATCTAGTTGCTGATAAATATAGGTGTATGCATGTATTTATAATCTTAATGACTTGTTGTGGGGGAAACCTTAGGGATTATAAATAATAAAAAAGCATTTCTAAGAAGTCACTTCAATATCTTGCAGATTTATAGCAGTGTTGTAAGACTAGAGAGTTTAAATCAACTTTTTCTATTGCCTTTTCCATTTTTTTTTCCAAGGATGAAAAGGATGAGCATAATTTTTCTCAAGAGGGAGGGGCTGTAGCTCTTCTGAAGTGGTAGGGTGGAGCCGCCTTAAGGGCTTCGACATCAGGGGCGACAGTTTCTAAAGCACTGGGCCCTCCGCTGAGGCTCAAACAAACACATATTTCATTAATTGCAATCTACACATTCCTCTCATGCTTCTCAGCAGCAGTTAAATTGCAGAGAATCTGACAATCTGAATGTAAAAGTTTGGTATGCCACTTAAATGTCAGTGCACGGTTGATGGAAGAAGTGATATAATTGTCATCAGTGGTCGCTGCTGGGTGTCACTGTTTTGTCCCAGGGTGTTGAGAGGTCATGCAGAGGGGCTTGGGTCCGGCCTATATGTATTATTAGCACCTTCAAACTGCCTGGCATGGTTGGTGGTCTGCTGTCTGCTGTGAGACTCTGACACAGGACCTTGAGGTGAACAGGTGGCTTCTTCTGTCTGCCTTGGACGGTTAGAAAGTCTCCACGATTGTGCTGATGGTGTGGATTTGTTGCGGTGCCTGGCGGAGCCCTACGCTCAGTTTAAAGCACTTCAGAAAGTAAGATGTTACTATGATTAAACCAAATGAAGTTGTTTTATAGGCACATATGGTCTATATGGTTAAGCATATAAATGCATTACTGCAGCCTGTTTGTTTTCATGTTGCCTATAAACACTGGTTGTTAACCAAACACTTCTTAGGTCACTGTATAACGACTGGATCCAGAACTGGGTCATTTTTTTTGATGAGATCAGAGGAGTTGGGTTCTGGTGGGATGCTTAAGAGCACGGCTCTGAAATCATTTCGATGCTAGAGGCTGGATTTAATCATCTCTTAAAACTGACACAGAGGAACCAGAGTCTTGTAAGTGATCCTCGGGGGTACTGGTACACTTCCTGAAACTTGACACTTGACACATGCCAAATGGGAAATACTTGATGACTGAGGGCTAGCAACATGCCAGCTACATGCAATTTTTTGTGCAAACTAATTATTTTGCTCTGCAAGTTTATGACTTTACTTTCATTCAACTTTTTTGTTCATTTGCCCCCAGTTCTGCTTTTAGTCTAGTAGAGTACTGGAATAAATTCAGTTTTTGCTATAGTATTTGATTTTAATTACATTTTTTTTCAGTGTATCTTTACCATCAGGTTAGACAAATATAAATTACAGGTAATTAACCGGCTTGTCAACAGTGAAGTATTAATCTTGACCCAAACCTCATGACCTCTAGCCTCAGGGAGGACCTGAGTGTACATTCAGCTGAAGACTTGCAGAGGCCTGCCCAGACACACCATCACTGCTTATCTGGGACTTGTCAGCTCTTTAGACAACGTGTCTGTATAAATATGCAGGTATAATAGTATCTGAAAAGTATAATAAAAATATTTATACTCAATATTATGAAATAAATTATTCTGTTTTTTCATATAGGATCAAATATGAGGTATATTTTCTTAAATTGTAAGATTTCTGCACTGAAAAATAGCAACTAGACAGACTGATGTTACATTAATTTTCCTCACCTAATTATGTAGTTATCAATACTTTTCAAATACTGTAAACTGGGTCCAATAACTAGTTCTATAACAGATCAGATTCCAAATAGAATCCTCAGCTAAAAGTAATGTATACATAAAAATGTAAATATATTTATTATTTAAATATATAAATTAACTTGACATCTATGTTATATTATTTAAATCTAACAGTTTTAGCGCATAAAGCTGTATTAATTGACATTTTTAACCACCGGGGGGCAGCAAAACAAGCTGATAATATAATACAGCATTAGCAACAAATCTTACACAGTGGCTTAAAGCAGAATATATAGCAACATTAGCATTCATTTGGAGTTGTCTCTTCGTTAACTTGGGGTTGCAATTTGAGTATTCATTTTTCTTTCAGTCTTGTTTTGTTTTCCTCTAACACTCAAGGAATATACATAACCCTCAGTGCTAGGTAGCTAGTTGCTAACTTTGCTGTGTGCTAGTTTGTGCTAGCAGGTAGCATACAGTTGGTTTATTAGTGCTTTTTCCCACAGAAAACAGTTGCCTGCCAATATAGCTTGAAACAAAGTCAAGGGGAATGGTGACAGTTAACAAAAACTATTACGTTACTAGGTGCAAACCAAAGCAGAGAGTGGAAAAAAAGCTCAAATGTGGCAACCAATTAGAAAATTTCCAGTCCTTGCAAGTGAGTCTTTTCTATTTTACTGTTTATTGTAAATAAAAAATGTAGACAAGTGCTTGCATAAACAGTTGGCTTGCTAGCCCAAAATGCTATCACGGAATAGCATGCACTATTAGCATTAAGTAGCATTTTAGCTACTGACTAACCTAATGCTAAAGAGAGAAAGCTTTAAAATATCTGTATTAGATTGCAGCATCGATGTTGAAATCATAGCATCTAACAAGCTACAACTCAGTTCAGTGTGTTATTTATGTAGCACCAATTCTCAACATATATCATCTCAAGGCACTGCACAAAATAAGGTGAGGACCTTACAAAATTATGGAAAGAAACCTAACAAATCCAAACCTTTCCCTTTGAGCAGCTCTTAGGCTGCAGCATGAAGAAACAACTCCTGTTTAACAGGACAAAACCTCCGGCAGAACCAGGCTCAGGGAGGGCGGCCGTCTGCCTCAACTGGTTGGGGTGAGGGTAAAGAGGAGAGAGAAAAGGACAGCAGATCGAAAACACACAATGCACAAGAGAACAATAACCACATCTGAATTTGTTTTTGCACGCTGCCAAATTGTTTCAGGTTCACAGCACTGTTTAGTTGTAGAAGCACACTGACTATATATAAGTCGAGCTTTGTTAGGAGGACTGAGTCTCAGTCCACAGTTCTTTAGGGAGGTCATCTCTGGCTTTAAGCGAGGAAGTCTTACTTTAAAGCTATGTGAAATGTGGTAATAACAGAAGGCCCGAAAGACATAAAGATCAAGAATGAGAAGAGGGGTCAGAGTTCAGAGGTGAAGGTCAGGGCTTTCAGATTGCTACTGCTGTCAGGTTTACAGTTTCATTGCCTGAAGAAAGGAATTCTTTCTGTTGTAGCTCCATTGGTCCTTGTTTCACAAAATTTTCCTCTGACTCTTGGAGGTGAAAGGCAAAGATAAAAAGTGTGTGTGCTTTTCATGGAAAGAATCTCTGTGACAGTTGGGAGTATTTTGAACTTTGTAGTATTTAACAGCCCAATCCAGTGTTTAGCCAGAGATGCAGATGTCGATTAGAGGCAACTTTAGGCAATTAAAGTGTTTTGCCTGTACAATTTTGCTAGTTGATGTTTCAGATGTCTGTGGCTCAGCATATCTACTGTAAACCAAATCTAGCTTAGTGTGCAACAGGTTTCCTATGTGTTTCTGCTGAGTAGCTTCTTTTTTTAACTTGGTTTCCTCAATCAATGGACTCTTTTCAAGTATTAGAAAATCTGTTTTGACTCTTTTCACTGAGGTTTGTTATCATGAATTAACCAAAAGGTTTTTTGGATGGCCTTTGTCCGTAACAAACATTCACACAAGACCAGAACCTACTTCTACAGAGTATTTTAGTCATCAAAAATACTGAAATAACATTCCTTGAATACCTTGTGCAAATGAAAACAACGATGGATTTTGGCCAAAGCCGCCAATGGCGATATATGGCAGCACTGAAAGGATCAGCTGATATGCTAAGAAACCACGGAATACAGTTATGATATTAGAATTATGCTATATACATATTAGGAGCTGATATTTGTTTAATCTTTATGTATGTCTTAACGGGATAAACAGAAGAAGGCCTTGCTGTTTCACTGAGCACCTCCCCATCTGGATTTGATAAGTTCCATTGTGCTGTCTGCTAAGCCCTCCAAAAAGCCAGAAAAAATGTCTTCCAGATGTTTTCTCCCCATTCTTGGTGGAACAGGGGACCATGAAAAAAAAAAACTCTGTTGCGTTTTTTTCAAGAAAAAATACACCATTCTATGCTGGTTTGAGAGAAAATTTCTAATCAAATAACATCTGCAGTCTTAAAGGGAGGTTTATAAAAATAATAGCAATGTGCCTTGCGTTTCAGCCAGGTCTGCACATACACATCCAGGGTCATTAAAAGGTTCTTTTTGTTTAAGCAAGCCAAGTTTATGGTAGGGTTAAAGGTCGAATACAGCTGGCTCACAGCTGTTTTTCATTTACAGTCTCTTTATATCTGGGCAACTCTTCTTCAAAAGGATTTTATATGGATTAGTCGATTTTGCCTTTTTTGTTACTGTGTATAAAGTTCTTCATGAGGACAGCTAGAAAAATTCATAGAAGTGATTGAATCCATACAGAATTAACATTAATAACACATTGCGTAACTTCCCATGTGCTTCATTTGTGAATTTTACAGGAGGAAAACAGCTGGTTGCCCTGAAGGCTAAAGTGCTTTCTGTTTATGAATTACTGTCCAATAATGTCATCTAATGTCTTTAACTGTATTAAAGGGCAAAGGTACAGTTTGTTTTTCATTTAGAACAGCGGATTCTGTTAATATCTGTCAAATCTGAGGTTGTTCAAGGTGAAAGGCAGACATAGATTTGCATTACCATCTCTCCTTTATGAATCATCTGTCAGTGAGACATATAATTCCTACATGGGAGTTCAGTTCGCTGCCACTCACCTTTAAGCGGCAATCAATCAGATCAGTGGCGATGAGAAAAAAGTGGCTTCTTGTGTGTGCCTATTGCCATGGCACTGAGGAAGGAATCTGAGTTTGCTGGACTGTGGAGAGAAGCAGTGACCCTGTAACTGCATGTGCCACTTCAGCCTGTAAATGCAGGCTTTGTGGAAAGGACTCTGTAAATCAGCCCTAATGCCTGATAATAACATGGAAGATAAAACAAAATATGCAGGACAAGTTTTTGACCCAGTGTCAGAGTTAAGGAGACCCTTTGTGCAGCACAAATAGTGCATTATTTGCTGTATCCTGGACACTATATCGCCTATTCCTCTCCAGACTAATTAAGGGTCAAATAATTGTTTTGAACTGCTCAATGGTGCTCTGTGCTCATGACACAGCGTGCTTGATTTGAAGCCAGTTGCAGATTTTCCCTAAAGGTGCTTCTTGCCCAAACCTAGTGTCTGCTAAAAACAAAAGATGGATCATTTCAGCTGCACATTACAACTGAAAAAGTACAGTGTGTATTATTTCACTCTCCCAGAGACCAAAGGGAACAAAATGTATGATGTAAAAGTTGGATGTGCTACCTCATGATGCAACTCCCACTTCTGTGTTTGATTTTTGACAGTATGCTTTGTTGCAGCATGTAGCGCATGGCAGAGTGAAAAAGTTAAGTCTGGTCCAGGCTCACAAGCCGAGTATTCACTTCAGCTGGGAAACAGTGCTTTTCTCTGTAATGGGGTATTATAATCATTGAGCATGGAAAGCAATGTATGACTCATCCTTTCCAACCCCAGTCCCCCTTCCCCAGCCCGAGCTTAGCCGCAGCCTGGGCAGCAGAAATACTGAGTGTAAGCATCTTTTTTCCTACTGGGGGAAATACAATGGTTTCTGGTGACTCCAGAAACTTTACTAGTGAGATGTGTTCTATTTTTAATTTATTAGGTGATGAAATTAGTCAGCGTTGGAATGGAAAGGCAGACGGATTTTTGCTTATTCAGCAGTATTTTGCAATCAAGCCAGGGACTTAATTAATTTGGTTTTGTTACAACAAGGGGCCAAGCTGGAGCTTTACCGCAAACACTAGTATGTGCTGAAGCAAGCTAAAGGAAATGTGTTAGACAAATAAAGAAACCACGCAATACCAGGAGAAGTGAGCAATGCTATGTCTGAGCTGTTACGGATAATGTCAAAAATGTACCATGCCTGGACTTCATTATTGTAGTCTGAGGTGCAAGTAAAGTGTTCACTGACAAAATCACCAGAGTACTCTCCAGAGTGCTATGGAGAATTGTCTGGCTGCACCTCATTATCATTGTGCTGTTTGGGGAAAAAAAAGCTCTGCATTGTTTTGTATTTGTTTAAACCCACAGTCATCTCCTGTGGCGCTAAGCCCAAGATGCAGTGATGGTGCCCCTCTAAAATAGTGATGGGGGAATTGTTGTGGTGGAAGATTCGCACGCAGGGAGGAGAGTGCAGTCAATAAAATGTCTAATTCGGCGGTAACATGTGTGTGAATGTCTGAATTTTTGCAGCAGAAATGGCAGGCTTATACGTGACGTCTTCATCCGATGAGTCAGACTACTTATTATGTTTACACACTCAGGAATTACGGTGGTCTTGGTTACATATTGAACAAGTCAGTGGCATAAAGAGACACAGTGTTGCTGCATTAAACCTGCAGTGCAGAACTTTTGTCATCCCTTCTGGCAATGAGAGTAATTACACCAACACTGTTGATGCATTTTTAGCCTTGCTTTCTTATTTAGAATGTAATCCTCTAAACACCAAGTTTCTTCTTTATCTGGAGCATTGGAAACTTTTCTTGGATGCTTCCTAGGTTTTGCCGGCTTAGGCTTCGCCATAGTTCTAGTTGCTGTAGTGTACTTCTCTGTCACTAGGGTTTCTGCTATCTCCAACTCTGGCAGGCAAATCATTTCTGGTTGACATAAAATGCACCAGTGTGGGAATGTCACCACAGACACCCCTTTTAAAACTCTGGTATACTGCGAAATAAAGGGTTAGAGAGTTACCTGCTGCTGATAGGCATAATCAACACTGTGTGGATTTCTTTGGCATTGACTTGAATGCCAAAACCAGTCTGAATCAATGATAAGACAGGCTTTATGGAGAGATTAGGTAACATTTAAACAAGAATTATCATACTCTGTCTCTTGAAAATAAGCCTAAGGCGAAATACTTTTGTTGTACAAACCTGCAGGACTCAATATACAAATCGTGGCCAGCTGCATCAAAGTTCTGTTCTTTGTTTGCACGAAAAAAAACAGTAAATGTTGCCAGGAAACATAATTCAGTCAATAATTACTTTTCCTCATTAAATGTAATTGGGGGAAATGAAGAGATGTAATTTCTAAAGACAGGGTTGATTTGACCTGAACCACGTAACTGATGTAGATGATTTACAGTTGAGTCAGGTAAAGAAGCTGTCATTCGCCACATCTGACTTCTGTTCACCCACAGGCTTGATATTGCTCAAGGATGACACCGGTTAAAGTGTCAGGAGGAGATGAATTGATCGTTGACTTGGCTGTCACTGCAACTTGTGCATGTTATTTGGCACTAAGATGGCAAGCTGTCCTTTCCCCTGGCTGTAATAGTAGTGTGTGCTATGACTATTACAAGAACAATGGTTGATAACCTAAGTATTGTGTTTTTTTGTCGCTCTTTTCATCCCTCAATGAATGTTTTTTTAACTCGGCCAGTCCTCTCTCTGTGATTTCAGCCATCATTGACAAGACTGTGTGCTTTGAAATGATGCTACTTTTGATACATGACTTACATTTACTTCCTTTTTTCCCACATGCTCTCAATAGTCTAGTTTCTCTTCTGATGTAAACATACCAGTTTGGTAATATTATGAGATTTTCATTGGAGTTTGTAAGGCATTTTTGTGTGCTTTGCGTTCAGATACTTCATATTTTCGTCTTCATTGATTGTGTGCACTAGGTGAGAATATTTCCTTGCGAATTCTTAGAGGTCGTCGAGTTCACTAACGATGATGAAACTCTTCCTTTGTGAGAAAACATTGCGTATTTGGATTGATTCCCATCATTAGCTAAGAAACACAGCAGCTCAGTGAAGTGCTGGAGAATATGGTGTTTCGGTCTGATGGGTCTTACTTGTGTCAGCGCTGGATAAGTCCTTAACGGTGAGGAACGCTTTATTATTGTGCAGGATTCTGTTTCATTGTTTTGTGCGAGTGTGTTTGGTGCTGGAATAATGGTTATCTGTGAAGCAGGGTGAGAGGAAATGGCTCTGTAATGTCAGTGCTGCAGGGCCCTCCTTTATCATAAATTTCTCAACAGTCAGCCATTAAAACTATATCGGCTGCGGGAGAGACAGAATGAGGGAAAGGCGTCATTGCAGGAAAAGATAAAATAGGCAGCGGGAAATAAAGTTGCTAATGGTTATTAAAAATAAAACTGAATGAAGCTGGTGAGAAAGAAGGAGACAAAGCCGTGGAGGGTGAAATGAGAAACAGAGATAAAAAAAGAGAGGTAACAGTGATAACACATGTGCCTCAGAAGTCCTATTCCTGTACTTTCTTGGTGTAAAATGAGCGTTCAGAGGTGCACCGTGGAATCTTGACTCAGTTTTTCCATCTTAGTCTGTGGTGGACGGCAGACAATGATTTATCTTCGCTGCTGTGAGCTGCAGCATGGAGACAGTGAAGTAAACCATCTGGTATTCCCACTGTTAAAGCAATAAGTCCGATTAAAGCTCTGAGCCTCAGAGTACACAAGAGGAGCTCTGGTCAGAAAAACTCTCTGTTCTCTGGCTCATCTTTC
>OMNN01097391.1:5361-17114 GCA_900302755.1 Chromis chromis
TCTACATGATCCATGTTGAAGATTCATTCTGCACCGTTTGGTTTGATTACAGCAACAGACCATACGGAAGATCTGCAAAAAACACATCTGATAGTTTCTTTTGACTAAAACCTGGACCTCAGAGAACTACAACATCATTCATCCAGAGAACTACAACATCATTCATCCATAGAACTACAACATCATTCACCCAGAGAACTACAACATCTCTCATCCATAGAACTACATCATTCATCCAGAGAACTACAACATCATTCATCCATAGAACTACAACATCTCTCATCCATAGAACTACAACATCATTCATCCAGCCTCCCTTGCTACAGCAGAGGGAGCAGCAGCTCCTCATGATGCATCTATCTTACCTTTAGCAACCAGGACCAACACTCCTCCATCCTGCAGCTCCACTCAACAAAGCTTGAGCACTAGCCACTGCAAGAGCTGTTCAGGAAACATGTTTCAGGATAGTAATATCACACAACTAGAGGAAGTTTGTGTGACAGTGCAACTGAAGGCTCCTCCCATGCTGACACTCAGACATTAAGAACAAGTGGTGAGAAGTAGATGTAGTTTTATTACAACTGGCACTGGAGGTTTTTGCAGGAATGCAAACTAAAGGTAGAAACTCAACAAAAACAACAGCAACTAACACACACAGCTTCACAGCCACCTGCTACTTACTCTACAAATACTCTTTTTATACCATGTCAGCTTCACCTAACTGGAAAACTGCTTAAGTTACATCAGGGTGAGCAAGACTGATACAAAGCTTTTAAAAAATATAAAACAACAAACAGTGTCTAAAATGACTTCTGGCGATCATAACCTATCTATGGACCCACATTCACAGCCAACGCCCACATTCACAAGCTGTTATTTACCACAGAACAGCACCCAGTCACACAATGCTTACAGCACCTAATGACACACATCATTTGTGTATTTGCAAATGACACTACATCAGCTTTTGTTTGTTGTTTGTGTGTCCAAAAACCAGACTACTACTGTAACATTGGAGTGAAATTGAAAAAGCCTTATGAAAAGGGAGAGTAACAACGTCTTCACAGGGCCCCTATGCAAAACGGGGCCTTTGGGGTAGTAATGCAGGTAAGGCCTGAAGGTCTATCGTATAAACAAGCAGAAAAGCAATGAATTAAAATGCTGACTGGCACACAGTGAGGTTCTGAGGCCCCAAGGTTTAGTTTTTCTACCAATTCAGCCTTGACTAAGATCGTATTAAACTGTATGTAGTAGTCTCTTTTCACACATTACACACCACGTGCACTCACTTTACAAAACACTCAGTAAATCACAATTGGAAAGGTTTTATGGTATTAATGTGGATGTTACTTTGACACATATCACCTACTTAAACACTGGATGGTGCAGCCTCCCAGATTATAGGAGTGTAAACAGAAGGGAAGTTGTTCATAAGAACTTCATTTAAATTAATACAACCACTTCGTAAAACCCAAGAATCAGGCCAATTAAATTTGGATTATTAAATATTAGAGTTCTTTTAGTTAATGATCTGATAACTGATCATGACTTACTGTGTCACTGAAACCTGGTTGCAGCATGAAGCATATGTCAGTCAAAATGAATGATTTTTTGATATCAGTATGTAGTTTCAACAGAAATATTATATAAAACCCTTTTTTTTTTGCCTTCATACACTTTGACTCAGGCATACACCTACATGCAGGAAATGCATTGCTTATAAATAGCATGCTCGTGCATACAAGCATGTTTTTGCTTGTGTGGTTTATGGTCACTTTTTTTTGGTCACAGTTATTTTGAATATTAGTAGCAGCACAATTTTTATGATTTTGGCATTTGTTCTCTTGTCATCCACTCCTCTGTGCATCCTTTACAACAACATCAAAGAATATTTCACAGTCAGGTTTAAAAGCTGGCAATGTGTCTGATTTGCTCTTTGCAGTTTCAGCGCATGTCTCTGACATTTAAACATGAAGTGGCCATAAGCATTTTATTTTAGCTTAGCTCTCACTGTGCTGTAGATATCGCGTTTAATTACAGAGATGGAAGTGACATTGCATGAATGAACAGTTACTGTTTCTGTGAAATGTAAATGAGCAGCTAAATGGAGTGTTGCCACTTCTCTGTGAACACCAGCTCTAGCATCAATGGGCAGTGAAGCCTCCTATTATAACCTCTAACTACAGTCTGTTGCTTTGCTTTGGCATCCCAGCATCTTTAGAATGGCTCCTTAATGACACACTATAAAACCGTTTAGAGCCACTATAGCACCACACGTTAAAACCACAAGCATCATCTCTCCTTCTCGCTCTACGTTTGTCCTTTTGTATGACTCTCTGCCTCTTTGGTTTTCCTAAATAAACCACAGTCAGATTAAGGAACAGCTGGATGCACTGAGCATTCCTTAAGAGTCAAGCTAGCCCACACTGTTAACCCTTATTCCACCAGGTGACTGGAACGATTTAGAATTCATACACAAACAGTGATCCTGTGTGTTTTTTTCTGAAAAATAAAGACTGATTTTCCAGTCACCTGTTGAATAAGGGTTAACCCTTTAAGACCTGAGCCTCAAAATGTCCACCTGGTCTTTTTTTCTTATTTTGATTACAAAAAGGTAAGAAAATGTCCTGTGAGTGCTGGTGCCCATTTTATTTATGATTTACTGCCTATTATAAGAGTTACGGTAATTTTATGTGGGGGGAATGAATGAAATTACCATAATGACCGTAATGACAACGTCGTTGCACTTTACAGCCAATATGGTGTCATTACGGTAATTTTACGGTAATTTCATCCAGCGGATTCCTGGGGGGGCACAAATTAATTTACCGTAATGACACCATATTGGCTGTAAAGCGCAACGCCTCAGCTTTCAGAAACCGTTTGATTTTTTTCCGATTGTTTCTGTAGCCGATGACACATTAGGACTTAAAGGGTTAAAACCATATCATTACTAAACGTTTGGTGGATGGTGATATGGAAGGAGTGGCCAGTTCCTACAACAGTTTGCACGTTATATTTATGTAAAGTTTAATGTTAATGATACAACTGAAAGAAAAATGGCCTTTAACTCTAACCAGAACAATATATTAACTAAAATATGCAAATAGTGGCAATAATTGTCTCCTCAACTTTGATTTTGGCACTGTATTTTTAGTATATATTACATTCCTGTAACCTTGTCCTTTGCCTCCAGGCCTCTTCCTCTGAGGAGATGGGTCGCTGGTTGGGGGTTTTACTGGCAGAGACTGGCTCCACCACCGACCCAGCCACCTTGCACTACGACTACATCGATGTCGAGACCACCGCCAACGTCATCCAGCTGGCCAAGCAGTCCTTCTGGTGAGGGGGACACACAACTTCTCTTTGATGTTTACCATTTTCCTTCTTCTAATACTTGGAACAACTGTCATGTGGCTCATGTGGTTTTAAGAAGTAGGATTACTGCATTATGGGGATGTTTTTTTCCCCCTAAACGTTCTTCCTTTAAGCATTTGATAGATTTGCTCCATTTTTGTGGCAGACTTCTGTGGAACATTGAACCAGTTCTAGTGACGTAGAATATCTTTCTTGCAAACAACAAGTATTAAAATAAAAGCAAGGATTGTAGTATTTAAAGGTTAAGAAAGATTAAGTGAAAAAATCACATTGTAATATGTATTTTTTTGCAGGAAATTGTACACTAGATAGAATTTATGCGTATTTCTTACACTATATGGTCTAGAGAAGAGTAAAAAGTTAGAAAATTATCTACTTTTCCTACTTTCCTAATGTGAATCGAAATACTTTCACATCCAAAAATATTCCTTTTTCTTAGCTCTTTCTTTCTTTTTCAGCTTTAAATTGGATTAGACTACTAAACATTTGCTCTTGTCTTGTTTTTGTGATTAACAAATCATGTTTACGGAGCAACATGTAAAACCGAAATTAGCGCTAGATGGACAGTAGTTCTGGAAGCTCATAGACTAAACCTTCTGATTTGTTATTTTACATAGCATCATGTTCTCTAAAACTGTCTCCATTGTGTAAAATGTGTTGTGGATGCTCAAATAGTGAGTCTTTAACCTTTATTGTGAGGCTTGACGTTGCTGTGTATGATCTGTGTACTTAGTAATGGAGCCGAAATACTTTATCAAAGGGATCTTCCTGAATTTTGATGTTTTCTCTCCAGTTTCACCAGTAAGCGTGCTGTCTCTCCCAACCCGTACCTGGACAACCCAGTCAATGGCTACGCCTGCCCCACTGGTATGGCGCTGCACTATGACGATGTTCCCATAAACGGAATGGTAAGAGCGCGCATGCTCATTGGTGTTACGCTCACATAAGAGTGAGCTAATGCAGCTTAACGCACAGTACCGCTTGAATTTCTTATGCAAATTCATGGCTTAAATTCACTTTGATCGTTGCTCTCTTTGCTAACTCTCATTCTTATAGCATTAAAGGTGCTACCTATAGGATTTGTACCATCAAAATGTCATCAGTTTATATAAGTATAATTCACAGTCATATCACATGATATTCATCAGTAGATGGAGCCCCAGGAACACTACTAAATGAACATGGTGGTGACATTGTTGTCTTCAAGAATGGACTCTCGAACTAGAGCAGTTAGAATAAACGGCCTCCATTTCTTATTAACTCCATACATTCCTTTACTTTTTCTTTTCCAAACCATTAGACTGTCTGACAAAAATACATATCAAATCATACTGAAGGTGCACATTAAGCCTGGACTCTAAAATATTTAGTTTAATCTGCACCAAACGAACACTAGCCTCTTTGTTCTGTGCTGTAATGCATAGATGGGTAGCATATTCTCTAAAATGTTACACACAGTACCTTTAATTAAAGGCATACTCCTATGATTCAGTATTTTACTTCCATAAAGTCCTAAGACTCACATGAGACGGGTTAAACATGCATCAACATTTAGAAAGCTCCTCCAGAGGCAGAGGAGACATTAAAACAACTGTTAGTAAGCTGATCTACATGTTTAACACTGGAGGAGTTGCTCTTTAATGTCATATATCGCAATAACAAATGCTGTGAAGATGTATGCTACTAACTTTATACTACTATTAACTCTTTTCTGTCCTCACACCTTCCTTTCCTCTTATGTCTCTTCTTCTTCTATTTGCTTGCGTGCTTTCCTGGTCTAACCCAAGGACCCGGTGCTGTACTCCAGTCCCAGCACAGGGGGGCGCCAGCTGAAAGAGGAGGCGCATTATGAGAACACTGACCTCTATGAGAACATGCCCACACCCAAGCTGGCCACCCGCTATCCTCCCAAGTCGTCTTCTACTTCTAAGTCTACTAACTCTTCCTCCACCTCTGCTGGTCACTACAAAACTCCTGTTTCTAAAGTCTCTTCTAAGTTCCTCACTGCTGATTCTAAAACTAAAGACGCTGCTCAGGTGACTAACACTTCTTAACCGTCACTCTTTTCTCTTTTGCATGTTCACAGTGTTGTATCTCACCAATCTGTAATATGTGAACTAGGCCTCTTTTATAGAGGCAATGTTTCCTGTGTTGTTATCTGAAAAATTTGCTTTGATTCTGAAAGAAACATTGGAGTAATCCATAATCGCCACACAGATTTACATACATTTTCCTTAGATCATTAAGATCATGAAGTCTTTTATTAAATAAATCAGCAGGGCAAGATGAAATGGGTGTCCAATCACACAGCAAAGGTTGTCTTTAGTGTAGTGAAGTGTTAAATTCCGCTGAACAGATTACAGGAATTGATAAATCACATACTATCACATAATTCACATACTAGCAAAAACTAAACAGAGTACAATGTGTCAGGCTAAATGGAAAACTGAGGAAAAGTCAATTAGCTTCAAATGTGTGAGGAAAACAAACATATATACAAGCAGCTGAAGTTAGCGTGAAGCATCATAGTCACCAGCTCGATATGTAAAGCTGCATTCAAATATTGTTTTGACAATTTAGGGACATTAGAACATGCAAAACATAGAGAACCACTGTTATCCAACTGTAGCAATATTACTTACAAACTGTTGCTGATAAGAGCTGATTAGACTGGTATGAAACAAGCTTGACAATTAGTGTCATCCCTCTCATTAAAATGTAAGATCAATGCTTAAAGCTGCATTAATCAACAGTTTGAAGCCACCTGTGGGAAACTGGAGCAAGCTGTAAACTTAATCAAGTAAAGTTATTACAACAAATGTACCAGAAAGTATTTTCCTCTTTACATATCTAGCTGTGTTGTTTTTATGTCCACCTGATGAATGTAAGACGTCTGTGAAGCTTCTCAGTCATCCAGGTCGTGGTTATCCTCGTAGTTTAAATCGTTGCATCTGGACTTAGGTTGAGTAGCTCCAAGACGTTCCACCTTCATCCAAGAGGCTTCATCAGTTCTAAACTGACTGGTTGGGAGTTCCAGGTTTTATACTCTTCAGGATCCATTAACACTATTGAAACTCCAGTCTGATGAATTTAAGTCCACCAACTCCTTAAAACAGTATGTAGCTCTTTGGTTGATAAATTCCCTACTAGGTTCACGAGCTGATTGGTGCTGAACAGGTAGCATATAACTTATTTATCAAAGCTTGTTTACAAAAACCCTTTCCAGCCGCAACTGGAGCTTGCAGGCCAACACCGAACACCTGTAGTCATTTGATTATTTTGAATAATTCTGATTATTGCAGCTATAATATCAAAAAGTCTGCATCAGTGATTCCCAGCAAATGGTGCTCCAGATAAACATGGGTGCAACTACACACCTGCACTGACAATTTTCTGGGGAAGACCCTGGAGCTGATGTATTTGTAAAATCTTGTACTCTAATTGCAGTGCGACCCTTTAATAAAATGGTGAATTCCCTAATTTACACGTGCTGAGTGTAGGAGAGAGGTTCTTGGCAGAAGGAAAGAGAAGACTGAGTTTATTTTCCTGCAGCAGCATGCTTTGACTAACTAGATAAGGTTTTGATGTTGGCCACCCAGGAGTCCACCTCTCTTTCCCATCAGCATGTGAATCGTGTTCCCTCTCCGGTGTAGTTCTTAGTAATTCAATTATTACCATGCCTGGGCCTGAGATCACTCCCATGTCCAGGTTTTGGAAATGTTCACCGTGTGTTTAAGATCAAATTAGTGATGCTCCAGTTGCTGAAAGTGATTTATTACCAATAAAACCTGAAACAAACCAACAATTAGGTTCTGATCTTAAATACTTGAGTATAGAAGACGTTTAATACGTAACTGTCTATCTGGGCTGTGTGTGTTCAGGCTCGTGTGCTTGTCCCACACAGTGTACTTCCTCCCTCCCTCCTCTTGCAACGAGCGTTGGCAGTGTGTGTAATTTATATTTTTACAGCCCTGCTCTTAAGTGCCACCCTGCCTCCAGCACCATATAAGTCACCACATGGTGTTGTATGGAGCTCCGCCTCCTCGCCGCCACCCCTTTGATGTGTGTGCTGTGTGTGGCGCGGCCAAGGGGTGTTAACATCGCCTCCAAGACCACAATGTGCCGCTCCAGTATAAGAAGTAGATTTTCATCCAACGAGGTGTACAAGAGACTGCAGGCAGCAGTGGTGGTCATTTCAAAGTCAAGTTAGAAGCATCGTACAAAGTCCCTGTAACTCCCCGTCGAAGAATGTTTAAGATATTTAATGTTTTCTTCTTTAACTGTATCATTAACAGAAAGAAAAACGTAAAACTACAAACCTCATTACAGTCAGACCAAGTTAAGGGCTCACAAAGACTGCCTGTGAAGTACTGTTTACATTTTAATTTATGAAAGTTTAGTTTTGATCTCATTTTTTCAAATGTGTGTTAACAATATGAAATGGATCAGGCTTAGTGTAAACCTTTATTTATGTGGGAAGGGTGTCATGGTCATGCAGAACTATGAGTTCTTTTGTATTTACCATCCCTTGTTGAATTTTTCTCCTAATAAAGAGCAATTTAATAATGGCATGAAAGAACCCTTTAGACAGCTGTAGCTATTACCTAAACAAACTTTAGATAGATAGATAGATAGATAGATAGATAGATAGATAGATAGATAGATAGATAGTCATTGTCTAAACAATGAAAGGCAGTTCAGCAGCTCTTTGTTTACAAATTAGCAGCATAAGACACACAACAAGACAATATATGGCAGGTAAAAAAAAAAAAAGAATAGAATAAAAAACGTATTGGGATGTTATTTACGTAGTGGGAAGAGCGAAAACTGTGCAAACAGCATTTAATGCAAACATGCTAGAGTGGGTGTGGCAAGATGTGAGGGTGTAACTCTCCAGCTTAGACTGCTAGGTGAGAGGGGAGGGATTGACACAGCTTCGACAGCCTTTAACATCCCACCCAATTCAAAAACAAACAATTATGTGTATTATATTGTAATATTATAAACTTTAGAAATACCACTATTATATGAATACAGTTACTGAATATATATATATTCATACTCAATCAGTAGAAACAACTGGTTAATACAAAACAGCAGGTTAAAGCTGCACTATATGTAATGACTGTGTAATATGAAAGCCGATGCTCTGGTGAAGAACCCACAGAGAATTACCACCCAACTCTGCAGTTCCCCTCAGCTCAGTGGAGTGGTTAAGCTCCTTGGTTACATTCACTCAATTTCCACCGTTAGTAGTCAGCTGTTCTCTCCGAAAACACTGTTATGCACCGATTGTATGCTGCGTTTTAAGCACCACACAGCAGACACCAGTTGGTAGGTAGTGGCTGGTAAACGGAGCAGAAAGTACTCAAAATGTATGCTAATATTTTTATAAGGTGACTCTATGTTAGTGTTTACAGCTTGATTATGTACTGCAGCTTTCACAGAAGTCATCTTTCATTTTAAAGTGAGAGAAGTCGGTGTGGTTATATGTACATATCTGCAAGTCTTATTGCGCCTACTTTCACATGCTGTATGTCCTCAATGTTTTGCTCCACAGCCTTACAAATGTCATCATTCACATTCATATAATGTCACATTTAGGTGTCACTGAAGGGTCATATGTGTTTAACTAAAGTATAGACAGATGTGAAATAAGCATTTCTTTAATTACTCTAGCTGTCATTAAGCATGAAGCATAAATATGCCGTTTGTCTTTTTTAATGTAGAGTGATTTCACATATGGAAATTGGTACATTTTCGAAAACAAATTGCTACATGTATATCGTTTTACGTGCAATAATAACTTAACGGTCTTCTTCCTCTTCTTCAATCAGCTAAAGGGAAAGAAGGGAGCAACAACCAACGGGGTGGCATCGAAACAGAAGGCCGATCCAAAGAATCAGTCCAAGAAGAATGGATTCAATGGGACAAATGGGACGGCATCTCTGAAGCGCAACAACTCTGGTAAGTGTCGATGTCAGAGGAGCTTACCATACTTATACTGGTAAAAGTCAAACAGAAAGTCATAGTTTGTTTTATTCTGTCTAATTCCAATAAAGCAAAGTTGAAATATCATTAACATGGTAACTTTTGACAGTAGTCCATCTTTCTCAGTCAGGTCTTGTGCTGTAAGTGAGTAGCAGACAGTGTGTCTGGCCTCCCAGTCCCAGCCTCACCACCACTGATTGCTTTCTAGCAAAACTCTGCTCCACAGCAATTTGGAAAATGCAGGATGTCCAAATTACATTTGGTTTAAGAAGGAGGAGGGGGGGATAAATAACTCAAAAACCTAAAACCTATCCCACCCTCGAGACGTTCCATGTGACGCACGCCGACCATACTTGACTCTCCTGCCAACACTGGGCAATGCTCAAACAGGCGCGATAGCAGAAGTGGGGCCCAGATCACTGGAAGAGGGAGAAATGCGGTCGTGTTAATCCTCGTGGTTCAGAGTAGTATTTTTTTGCCTAATGTGTGAACGAGGACGGTTGTAACCGCTTGTGTAGTTTGTCACTCCTCCAAACGTCAGAATGGAAATACCAAATACGTGTCATGTTGGATTTAGAGTGTGCCACACAATTCTCATATTTCCACTGTCAAGTAAGCGCGTTCAATTTGAAAACGTCAGCGGCGGTTCGATTGAGTGATTTTTCATAAGCAAAGTGCACGCACATAGACACGCACATGTTGGATGGTTACCCACACTGTATTTTCCAGTAAGGGAAGGCACAGTCCTGGTAATTAATGACTGCTTAAAGCTGTGGCTCAGAGTTCAGTGGGTTTCTGGGTAG
The DNA here is from genome assembly GCA_900302755.1 of Chromis chromis. Classification (NCBI taxonomy): domain Eukaryota; kingdom Metazoa; phylum Chordata; class Actinopteri; family Pomacentridae; genus Chromis; species Chromis chromis. Next base: position 15,534 of record OMNN01097391.1, read on the forward strand.
TTCATGTCTCACAGTGCCCTGATAATAACCGCACTGCTCTATTTCTTTAGTGATCTGGAGCCGTGTCTTCTTTTAAAATGTCTTATTTTCAGATTGCACCGTCACAAAATAGGTCTTATGTCCATTATTAGAACATGAATCTTGTATTGAAGTCCCAATAGAATCAATTTAAATGAAGATATGTGCCAAATACAGAGCAGAGCGGGCCGTGATTTCAACACGCTGGCAGTAGAAATGGAAACATGACGTCGGCCTCTTGTACGCAGCTTTTTCACACCCGGTCATTTTCTAAGCAGATGCCGAGCAGTGTAAGTACGGGAAGAACCGCGTGGAGGCCGACGCCAAGCGACTGCAGGCCAAGGAGGAAGAGCTGATGAAGAAGAAGCAGGAGATCAGGAACCACCTGACCCAGCTCAAGAAGGAGAGGAGAGACCTGCGCACTGCTGTGGAGGCTGCTGCTGGTAAGGGAGAGGGGAAATAAGGGCTGCACAAACTCTCAACATCTTGCCAGGTGCGTGGTTCACTGCAAAAAGTCAGCTTTCAAAAACAAGAAAAAAATATACAAAAATTGGGGGAATATTACTTAAAATGAGCAAAATTATCTGCCAACAGAACAAGAAAATTAGGCTTGTCAAGATTTTCAAAAACAAGTAAATATATTTACCTTAATGAACCCAGAAATACCTTAAAATTAGTCCGTTTAAAGTAGGCTACTGTGCCAACTGTACTTTATAAGTACATATTTTCCATTGTTTCATTGAAAATAAAACATTTGAAAAAAAAATCCATTTGGCTGTCGTGTTTTATGTGAAGAGATGAAATTGTGTAAAAGTCATGATTTCTTATTTCAAGCATGAAATAAGATTTTTATACTTGTGAGTGTTGTGGAAATGGCTTCGTAACTGTTGATATTCTAGTTTCAAGCATATATTACTCAGAATAGGTCATAAAATCTCAGTAACAAGATGTAAAATCTTATTGAGATAATTAAGGGCCAAAATGCTTAAAACAAGTCAAATACTCTAACACAGTGTTTTTCAACCTTGGGGTCGGGACCCTACATGGGGTCGCCTGGAATTCAAATGGGGTCGCCTGAAATGTCTATTAATTGATAAAATAATTACTGATAAAAATATATTTTTTAACTGTAAATCTAGTTCAAATAAAATGCAGCATTTTAAAATATCTGAGCGCATCTTGATTGAAGGCTTTACAGTTTCCACCACTTCAGTTCCCTTCCTTCAACCTGACACACAAACTGACCAAGAAAAGTCATAGAAAAAAATTTCTTTATTTTCAATGACAAACTCTTTATTTCCAATGCCAACCTGAACTGTCTCTGTTTAAGGTTGGGAACCACTGCTCTAACATAAAAACTGCTTAGTGAGTAGAATTATCTTATCAGACAAAAAATAAGAAAATATCACCTAAATTTAAGATATTTCAACATACTTAGAGTTCAGTTTTTGCAGTGTATTGATTGCGAGTGCAGGTGTGCGTCTCTATGTGCTTCCTCTTCCCCCCCGAGCGTCGGATCGGTGTGTTTGCGGGGTCGGAGGATGGATGTCGTGTAGGCGTGGG
>OMNN01097392.1:0-20489 GCA_900302755.1 Chromis chromis
CCTGACGTGTGGCCCGAACCCGAGAAATTCAAACCGGAGAGGTAAAGACAGTAAATAAATAAAAACTAGATAGATAGATAGATAGACAGACAGACAGACAGACAGACAGACAGACAGACAGACAGACAGACAGACAGACAGACAGACAGACAGACAGATAGATAGACAGACAGACAGACAGACAGACAGACAGACAGACAGATAGACAGATAGATAGATAGATAGATAGATAGATAGATAGATAGATAGATAGATAGATAGATAGATAGATAGATAGATAGATAGATAGATAGTCATTGTCTAAAACAATGCAAGGCAGTTTAGCAGTTCTTTGTTTACAAATTAGCAGCATAAGACACACAACAAGACAATATATGGCATGTAAAAAAAATAGAATACAAGTACAATAAAAAAAAACATTGGGATAGATATTTACAGATTACAGATGGTGATGATATTTAGGGATATTAACAGTTATATACAGTTATTTAGATAAATAACTAAATAACTAGATAGATAATGCAAACACACTATATGATATTTGCATGGAATATGTACATTTAATATTTGCACAAAACAATAGCATTTCTTCAGAGAGATCACATGTCAAGTGGGAAATTAATTAAGAAATCAAAATGAATTGATAGTGGATGTGCTCATAATGCCTGGCTAACATGTTTAGCTGCTGATAGTTGAAATATTAATGTTTGAGGCCACATTCCCTTCAGTTTAGAAGTTCAGATGAGTAGAATGCTTTGTAAAGTAAGTTTATAGGTCTGAAAATAAATGCTGAAATGGTTTGTGATAACAATTAGGCTATTCATATGTCTCTCAAAAACAAAAGCTTAGGAATAACTTATTTTTTGTTGTCTGTAACGTTATTTTAACTTCCCATTATGTTGATTCCACTTCCCATTTTGGACATTCATTTCATGAGGTACAAAGACATCACAGATATCTTTGTTTTGCTTGATGATCAAAATGTGTGTACAGCAAATCGAATTATAAATATTTGTGGAATCTCATATTAAAATAAAACTGTAGAGATATTTGACCTAACACACCGACCTGCAATATGTGCTGTCATGACAAACTACAGCCATATTTACTGCAAAACTATTCTGGTTGTTTATATATGTAAAATATTGAGACAGACAGTAGCTATTTCAAAATGTAGTGGTTTCAAATCTTCCCGTTCTTTCTGCTTAAGAAGCCTCTTGCTGTGGTTGGAATTGCATGATCATGACTAATGCTGCCTGTAAATGTCCCAACTTTGATTTTTGGAATATCAGATATTGTGCAGTCTTCAAATATGTCATGGTTTCTTAAAGAGTTGGCACATAAAACATCAAATTAAGATTCAGATTTCTGCATCACCATTTATATTTATTATAAATAACACAAATGAAATCAGTATAAACCAAATTGTAATTATTAAAAGGGGCCATGTTTGTAGTTTTTCAGTGCTTTAAACGTTTCTTTCATTGTTTACATTACCGATTACTGTGTTAAACGTGAATCAGGGAGTTGTTATGATATCTATAAATAGTTTTTGTATGTATCGGGTCTGTGTTGCAGGTCGGGGTCTGTTTCCGGAAACACTGACATCATGAAACCTCAGGTGTACAGCGCGACGCTCTGATGAGTCGATACTGCGTGCGCGTCCCCGCCCACCTGCCGCAGAAACCGCCTAAAAAAGCTCGCTCCCGCTGCTCCCTCCCCATTCAAGGTGCGGCGGAGGAACAGGTGCGCAAGGAGACACCAGCAGACTATAAACTCAAACATCACCGCTATCTGATCAACTTTATCGACGGAAAACGCAGGAATACACAAAGAAAAGAAGCTAACTTTACTAGCAACAAAGCAAAACTAGCTAAAACTAAAAAAAAAACTAGTGAGGAGAGAGGGGGATTTGTACCTTCACAACAGGTGGACGTCGTCTTTTTGTTGATTCCAACTCGGAAGAAGAAGAAATGGCCAACTCGGGTCTGCAGATTTTGGGATTCGCCCTGGCTCTCCTGGGTGTAATTGGATTGGTAATTGGCACCATTTTGCCCCAGTGGAAGATGTCCGCTTATGTCGGGGACAACATCATCACGGCGGTGGCCATGTACGAAGGGCTTTGGATGTCCTGTGCGTTCCAGAGCACCGGCCAGATCCAATGCAAAGTGTACGACTCCATCCTGCAGCTCAACAGTAAGTTAAACAGCTGAATAAATCAAGTTGGAGTGTTTATAAGTTGGGGAAATGGATAAAAATAAAACTTCTATTGTGTTTAAAGTGATTTAAGAACGGGTATGTTAGCTTGAGTGCCCTTGAAAAGTTGTCAGATGCAGCTTTTCGCCCCAAAACAGGTCTTAATTCAACTAATTTAGATTTTTCCTGCCCAAAAACCTCAATTTAATGTGTGCCAGTTCAAGATACAACACTGACCTGCACCTGTTGAAAACCAGTAGCTCGTAACTTTTTTCCCTTTCGGCCATTTTCTTTTCTTTTACTATTCGTGCAGAGCTCTCAGCCGTTACTAGATTCCTGAACAAACCGGTTTTATCACTTCTTCTTACCTGCCCTTTCATTCTCCCTTACATTCAGTTGTATTTACTTTAAACCCACACCATGAGGCCTCACCTCCTCTGTGCTGTGACATTATTGTTAAAAAGCCATATGTTTAATATTCTATTCCATTTGTTTGGCAGGAATGTGTGTGTTACTTCCACACCTAGGCAATGATTAGCCTTTTTTGCCATTGTCCTGCACAGCCTCCCTCCTCTTCCTGCATGTGTGGAAATCTCCATAATGTAGGACTTGCTTCACACAGCATGGGTAGTTGGAGGTTAAACAATACCTGCATGGGCCTCTGTTTAGGCAACATGTCTAAATACCAGCACCACAAACACCTGCTTTGTCCTACAGGGAGCACAAAACCATTCTTTCCTATAGTTTGGGCCTAAAAATGCACACAATGAGTTTTTTTTTTTTTTTAGGAATTACAGCTCCACTTCCAGGTTGCAGCATAGTAGCACTGGTTAAGGGGAATTGGTTGTCCATTATCCAAAAAAAAGAACATAAATGAGGAAGCAGTGTAATTGGTTAAAAGTCTATAATCATCTGAGTTGACCGAGATGCTTTTGTGGTTGTAGTTTCCTTTATGACTCTGGTTTGTTATCAGAAATCAGTGGATAAATGGGTCAATGGTAGCTCGGCAGGTGGCAGTTATTTTATTGTACATGTTGCATATTCACTGATTGATGGAGTGCCCTCAGGCGTAAACTGCCTGAATGCCACTGAGGGAAATATTTTGCCGTTTCTACACGGTCCCTCCCTGTACGTTAACCTCAAGTCATATTAATGCACTTACAGCTGGAGGTTACTTGTTGACTTGGAGTCCTAAAAGTTCACAGATCAAGCATTTCTTCCAGATAGCTTGAGTATCTGTTTTGATTTTTTTTTAATCCCAGTTTGTTTTTTATCAAAACACCCGATAAAATATGTGTAGCGCAATGTGCCTTATCGGCTCCTCAAACATGAGCACAATCCAGCTTTGATAACATTGTGTGATTAAAGCTGTGGTCAGATAAGAGAAGGGCTCCTCTTTTTTTTTCCAGCAACACTGAATACCAAAACAGGGATTGGTTTCACTGGTAGACTTGTTGTTTTTTGCTTGAAGCCACATTTCTCTCATTTTGGTTAGTAGTCGCAAACTGCAAAATGTCCACCTGCTGAAAAGCGGGCTGTGGAGTACCTGAGATTGGGAGTGTCTGGCCTCATAATGAAACCCGAAACCTGGTTAGACCTGTTTCTGACTTGCAAGCTAACACACCCACTCCCCCAGCCCCCCTCCGGAGTTTCTTCGGTCTTCCGGTTAGAGCCAGTTTCTGTGGTGCGTTGTTATTGGGAGCGGCAGTGAGACACAAGAGACAGAAGCCGCTCTGTTGTACATAAGCAGTATTTGTTTACGCTGCCCCTTCATTCCAAATAGTGGCTTCTAAGTGAATAAAAGCAACTCTGCAATAATATATCGAACCTGATGGAAGTGTTGTCACTACAAATCACCATTGAAATTAATTTCAAATGAAACTAGCAGTTTTTTTTAACTTTAGATCCACTCCTGCCTCTTCTCGCCACACCTTAGATGATATGTGCCGACTGTTAAGTGTTAAGTTGCCACCATACCTGATGGATTAACCCTATTCTGTCCTCTTACCCAGGTGCCCTCCAGGCAACCCGTGCTCTCATGATTGTGAGTATTCTCGTAACCCTGGCTGGTCTGGGTGCAGCCTGCATGGGAATGAAGTGCACCAACTGTGGAGGAGATGACAAAGTGCGCAAGTCTCGCATCGCCATGACTGGTGGCATTATCATCTTGATTGGAGGTAAGAAGCCATTCGGTCTCGTTTTCGTTCCTTTTTTTAGTCTTTATTTCTTAACAGTTTCATTCATGTTGTTCTTTACTCTCCCACAGCTTTGTGTGCCATCGTCGCCTGTTCTTGGTATGCTCACGACATCATCAGAGCCTTCTACGACCCTTTCACCCCCGTCAATACCAAGTAAGTACATGAGAAATTAAGCTGCAACCTTAATGTGTATGCACTGTTTTGGTTTTCTGCAGAGGAACAAGCACACAGTTGAGAGAAAAATGTTAAAATAGTTTTTTTTGTTGTATAAAATTAGCATTGTCAAGCGTAACGGGTTGTATATTAGTTGGAGCTCTGTTGACATCTGTTTACCCTTTTGACTGACTGAAACTCTTTCTCAAGGTATGAGTTTGGTTCTGCCATCTTCATTGCCTGGGCTGGTGCGTTCCTGACTGTAGTGGGAGGTGCCATGCTGGCAGCATCCTGTCCAAGAAACAAATCTACACCAAAGTATCCCATCTCCAGACCCCCCAGCAGCAAGGAGTACGTTTGAACAGGACAGACCATGACTCAGTTTGAGGCTGAAGGACACTTTGACATTCATGCTAGTCCAGCTCAGAGATTGAAACATTGAAAAGATGTATCCCAGGAGGCGATCAGTACCTGTCTGTTTTTTATTTTGTATTTTAGTTTCTGCAGGCTACCCTACGATGTTACTGTAATATTATTATTTTAACGTACTCATTAAAGTTTTTAAATAATGGTTGTTTACTTCTAAGAACGAGCCTATTGGCCTTGCCCTGTCTGGAACTGTTGCCAGTGCTTGCTTTGTAATGTATACCATATAGTATACTATCCACTTGGTTGACACCTGTTAAATGGAGATGAAACATCCAGGATGTTGTACAACGTGATATGTAGAAAATGTTTCTCACATACTGCATGGTACAGTGTGTTTGGGAAAATTATTTGAATGTACTGCATAGAAAAGATACGGCAATGGTCAACTGTTTATTACTGTGTTGGCTGAATGCATAGTACGTGGTTCATCTGGCACCTGAGAAACGACAGGTACCCATAATTTCCATATGTTTGTGCCTTATTTATATGAACACCACAAATCATTCAGTACCACTGCAGACTATTTTTGTTTCTAATCAACTGCTGGAGTGAAATTGTAATTGCATAAATGAAAATCTCAGATTCAATTTAACTCGGATTGCCAATGTATTTGCTGACCTGACAGATGTTGTGACCTATTTTTGTTCTGTAATGATTCCTGTTTGTGAATGGGCTTGGCTTCTGCTTGTTTTTGTTTTTTTTTAGTCACAATAGCTGTTGCACTCCCCGGATTCTCAGTTTTTTACGAACTTTTTAAATTGCAATGTGTTTGTGTTGTACATACAATAAAAGTGGAATATTTACTGTTTATGGCTTTTATAAATACTGTAATTTAGATTTTTTTCTTTATTTACATAGAACTCAGGATTATACAAACTGATATGGAGCACAGACAATATAAAAACACATTAAGGCAAACAGGAGTGAAAAACAACAGTTTACAGGTTACATTTGGTTTCTGTTGGTGAAATAAAACCAACAACCAGACGTAGATGGATACTGTACATCTTTTTTGCATTAATTCCATATTTGTACATTCAGATACATGAAATTCACTCCCAGCACATTATTGCATAAGTTGGACATTCTGTTTTTCCTTTTAATCCCTCTATGTATCTCAGTTTGTCTCTGTCCTCTATTTTATTGCAACAAGTACTTTTCAAGCTCCTCCTTTTTAAATTCAGCATAAAGGTTGGAAGAGGATACTTCCTGTAACTCATGTTCCACTTCTGTAGAAACTGATATTTTAGTCTACACAAAACACAGCTCCAAATGTTTTACAAAAATAGTATTTACATTTGCGTTGGTTAGGAGAATAAAATACAAGAAGGCTACAATAAAGTAAGAAAGCATTTATATATTATATATCCTTGCATGAGCACTGGGCATTACATAAACATGACAGAAAAAATACACTAGTTTCCCTTTGATTCTGCAACATACACATGTAAATTATAAACACCTTTTTTCTCAGGCATACTCTATTCTGGCTTTTAGAGATGTTGCTTTCCCAGACATGACAGTCTCAGGTTGCAGATTATTTTCCTACTGAGGCAGGAGTCTGAAACCATCAGGGCCACACTCCTCTCTCTCTCTGGCTGGAAGCCATCTTCCCTCAGGTGGATGAGTACACAACATCATAATGGCCAACAAAATGAAAGTTGCTTTGCTTTTATTGCCATCTTGTGGTGTATACAGGAAACTACTTGTAGTTGTGAGAGAAGCTATAAGAGCAGAATATACACCGATCAGACACCACATTCTGACCACTGACAGGTGAAGTGAATAACATTGATCATATTGGTACTATGTGGTGTTCTGATGGAAAACCTTGGATTTTAACATCCGTGTTGATGAGACTTAGACACCCAAATAAACATTGTCCCAGAACAAGCACACTCCCTCATGTCATGCTGGCCTACCCCCACAGGAAAATGCACCCCACCACATGGAAAAAACATCAAACAATCAGGAACATCTTGAGGAACATGACAATGGTCCAAGATGTTGATTTGACCTCCAAACTTCCTAGACCCCATTCTGATCAAGCATCAACAGGATGCAGTGGAACAAGTTGGACTGACAGAGGCCCCACTGCACAAGCCAGAGTACCCAAAGGATCCACTGCCAACGTCCTGGTGCCAGACCCCTTGGACACCCTGAGAGGTCCTCTTGTCCATGCCCAATAGTTCAGAGCATTTTGACCACATAAAGGGGGCCAAGACAATATTAGGCAGGTGCTCATAATGCTATGCCTGATCGGTGTATGAATGTGCTGTTCTTTATAAACATCAATTTTCAACTAACATCATAAAATGTTATTGTGTATGATGGCTTGTCTTCATTTTCTGGATGCAATATGAAAAGCTCGGAGGTAATATTTCACTACCATGGAGCGTTTTCACCTGAGTTCACCTCACTCCTTCTGTCTTTTTTACACTGTCTCTCATCTCCCCTCACTTTGTCATTATGTCTTCTGAGGTTATGATTCTTGTAATTTATAAGAGCCTGCAGTGTCTTGCTCCAGATCTCCTTTTCGTCTGTTCTCATTCTGCCTGCCGTTCTCTAATCATTACTCTTTCCTCCCTTCAGGCCAGATCAGAAGACTAATAATGATAATGATTTCGCTTCCAAGTGGCTAAACCTTCTGACCCTAGTCTGCCTCTGTCCTATAAACTCATAAAGAGAAACCAGACATAATGACTGTCCTCGTCTACAGTGGCAGTGCTTTAGAAAAAATAAATATAGCATTTACTAGTCATGTGAAATCTCCTCTTCTCTAAAATAAAACTTTTTATCGGAAAGCCTGCCTCGCTGCATAAATTCTGACCACAATACATGTGTGAGCTCCTCTAATCTAATCAGCAGGGTAGGGCTGTTTATCCCAGCGTACACTTCTTAGCTACTGAATCACAGAATGATGATAATGAACTTTTACTTTCCATCAGGCCTTTATCACCCTGACTGTAAATGATGATAAGCTGCCTAGATTGAATGTTCATTTACTGGCCTGTAAAGGAAAAATGAGCAGAGTTATTACAGAGTTAGAGAACCCACTACCTAAACTGTCCTGGTTAAACCTGAACCCTTGACCCTTACAGTGAAGGGATCCAGAGGCTCTGTTATGCTGTAAGGGGCATTTTTCTGGCATCATTTGAGTCCACTTGTCTCCTTAGATGGAAGGGACACAGCAAATCAATACAAAGTTGTTCTGAGAGATCACCTTTATCCTGTAATGAAACATTTCTGTCCTGATGGGAGTGCTGTCTTCCAGAATGACAATGCTCCCTTCCGTAGGGCACAAGGGGTCAGTGAATTATCGCCACTGACGCTATAGTCTTCATGATGTCAACCTAGCTGAACACCTAAGGGAGATTTTGGACTGACATCCCTCCAGTAGAGTTCCAGAGGCTTGTAGAATCAATGCCAAGGGGAACTGAAGCTGTTCTGGTGGCCCAACACCTTATAAAGACACGTTATGTTAGTTTTTCCTTTAATTTGTCACACTTATGTAATTGAAAAAACATGGGCCTACATCAGGTTTTAGTCCAAATCTGAAGAAACAAAATTCTCAAGAGAATTGCTTAATGAAACAAATTTGCAATAGATGCTGCTTACAAACACAGCGGACATACTACTTCTTCAATATGAGTAAACCAAAGTGGCGTGTACATTAGTGGCTGTTCAAAACACAACCCTCTCTCTCACACTACAGGGTTGTTGTCAGATGACTGCACAGTTATAAAAAAAATGATATTGATCTGCCAGTCTGCAATATGTGACCTCTGCTCTAATCACAGTGGTCATGCAGTGACTGTCACTTAAGAGTTTGTGTATCATTCTGAAATACAAAATAGATGTACAAACAGGGATCAAGGTAATGCAGAAATATGGAAGCAAAAAAAGCTTTTATAAATACAGTACCAGTCAAAAGTTTGGACACACCTCCTCATTCAGTGTTTTTTATTTATTTTGATTATGATCTACATTGTAGATTAATACTGAAGACATCAAAACCATGAAAGAACACAGATGGAATTATGCTGTAAACAAAAAAAAGTGTTAAACAAATCAGAATATGTTTTATATTCTAGATTCTTCAAAGTAGCCCCCTTTTGCTTTGATGACAGCTTTGCACACTCTTGGCATTCTCTCACTCAGCTTCATGAGGTAGTTTTTGAGGCTGGTAACTCTACTGAATTTATCCTCTGCAGCAGAGGTAAGTCTTGGTCTTCCTTTCCTGGGGCGGTCCTCGTGAGAGCCCGTTTCATCATAGCGTTTGATGGTTTTTGCGACTGCACTTGAGGATGCATTCAAAGCTCTTGAAATTTTCCGGATCGACTGACCTTCACGTCTTAAAGTAATGATGGACTGTCGTTTCTCTTTACTGAGTTGAGTGGTTCTTGCCATACTATGGATTACAACAGTAGTCAAACAGGGCTATCCACTGTGTACTAACCCTACCTCTGCACAACTGATGGTCTCAAACACATTAAGAAGGCAAGTAATTCCACAAATTGACTCTTGACAAGACACACCCGTTAATTTAAAACCATTCCAGGAGATGACCTCGTGTAGCTGACTGGGAGAAAGCCAAGAGTGTGCAAAGCTGTTATCGAAGCAAAAGGAACTAAATATAAAACATATTCTGGTTTGTTTAACACTTCTTTGTTTACTGCATAATTCCACGTGTTCTTTCATAGTTTGGATGTCTTCAGTATTAATCTACAATGCAGAAAATAATTAAAATAAATAAAAACCATTGAATGAGAAGGTGTGTTCAAACTTTTGAATGGTACTGTATATTGGGAAGGATGGAAGGATGAATGAATATGATGTTGACACCTTTGTAAAATGCGTTATGTAAAAAACACGATCAGTTGCAACACTCGAATTAGTATTTTGAGGAACATGTATAAGATAAAGGGGAGTTTAAGTCGGACTTTAGCTCATGGTGCAGTATTTAAACTGAAAATGCCAGATTATGGCTAAAAAAATCTTATTTCAAACCTTAATATCGGTGTATAATAGCAGGCCTTGTATCAGCCACTCAATATGGTCATTGTCCCTTTTAAAAGACACAGACAATAGGAAAGCAGTTTGAATTTTGTAACCAATAGTGGAGTTCCCCTCGATCTAGGTCCCTTCTGACTCACTCTGCAATCACAGCTCCTTTAATGCTCTGCTGAACCTGCTCCCATAGACCAGAATTGATAGAAATACCTGTTTAAGGGAGTGTGCAAATCTAACCCTTTCTTCTGCCTCACAGGATAAGGAAATAAATGACTGTGTACACTATGAGTAATGCAAACTTCAAAAGACAGCCTGGATCTTTTTATGCCTCAAGAAACACATCAAGAGGACAGTTTTCTGTTCTTGAACTTTTAATTACGAGGAGATTGTTGCACATTAAAAAAAAACAAATTAGGGAAAATAATACTGCATTATCATCAGAACTGGGTACAACTGTCAGTTATTATAATTGTAAAGAAATAGAACAGCAGACATCCACAGTATTCGTTATCATTTAATCACTTTACTTATCAACCCACAGCATATTTAAAGTCATAAAAATTGACACTTCAACATGGAATGGTCTTCTGCTTCAACAGGCCTCATGCACCGACATTTACATTTGTTTTAGAACTTGAACTGGTCAAATGAGAACAGAATTTGTGGCATGAATACAGGTGGGAACATTTAGGAAACATAACATAATTAATTTGCAAATTCCTTCATGCATACAGTCTCTCACAAAGTAGGTGACCTTTAGCCTATGGGCTATCAGTAGTCCTGGCAACAAAGCAGAGAGATACCCAGTCGAACTGAAATGTGTCGGGTTCTTCAACATTAGTGCAGCTTGTTGCTTAATATTAAATAACTGGTTCTTTCTGGACGGTAAAACACGACAAACTACAATAACATTTTTGAATTCTGATGCAATGTTTCAATCAAGTTTGGTGTCATTGTGACGTCGGGAATCTCACACTAGCGTAGACATTCAAAAAACACCAAACGAGTTGTGTTTTCAAAAAAGTGCCAAGTGTTTATGTTCTTGTTGGTACCAGAAAAATATCTAATGAAGCCAAAAAACTCACCAAAACCTGGCAAACAATGTGACCATGACCAACATTAGTTTGATTAATAGACTACAAAAAAGACTTGAAGTGGCTTGAGCTGTTACTAGTCTTCTATCTGCTCTGTAAATTTGTGGAATTATGTGATGGGTGTATTTCTGTTGTTCCTAAATTAGGAGGAGCAGAGTGTTGAATACACCAAGAAGATTGCCGCCATGGAGGAGGAGATCAAGAAGGTGACTGAGCTCTTTGTGGACAGTAAAACCCGGCTCGAGCAGTGTATATATATAAAAAAACAAAACAACAAATCCACATGAAAATATCCTGCATACCCTGTTGCCAACAATCTAGCAAGGATTTTATTTACACATTTACAGTGATGCAAATTTGTAAGTTGGTTCTACCAGGGTTAATTCAACAAAGCAAATCGTTTCTTAGCCCTAATGAGAGGGTGACGGGGGTGGATGTAACAACAGTGCACTGTCACCATCCATCACCACCTCTTCAGTCTTTTCATCCAGGAGAGCAGGTGGAGTTGAACTAGACTTACGAGTGATTTAACGATAAGTGTGAGGCACTGAGTTCGGCTTCAGAGGGTTTGAGAGGTGCTATGGGCATAAACAAGGCATAAAAATAGATTTTAAAACACTACAGAGTCGAGTTATTTTCCGTCCTTCAATGACTGTCTCCACTTCCACAGCTCTGCAATGTCCTAAAAACAGAGAGTAAGCAATTAGCTGGCTGGTAGCGTGATGGTCGAAGCATATGACAGGTTAAAAAACATTTAAAGATGTGCACTGAGGAAGCAACAATTAGAATAAAATATCTAAAGTTCTTTCTATGTAGATTATTTCTCTTTTGTTCCAACATCAAAGACATCAGTGCATTTTCTACACAACTTCCACTGTATGCATCATTGGCGCCCCCTAGTGGTAGCATCAATAAAAAGCCTAACAACAAACACTGGAGCAGTTTGAACCAGGAGTATCTTTACTTTTTACACACATGAAGTTGAAGAACACTCCTTTACTCATCTCTATACTGTGAACTATCAACAATAGACAGAAAATGCCTCAAATAAATGAACAATTTATCTTAAACGTGAAAAATTCACAACTTTTTATTGTTCGGAAGAATGAAAATGAGCAAAAACCAAGTCTGAAATGAAATGCGGCCAGATGCTAACTCAGTAATTAAAAGTATCAGTAGTAGCAGTGTGTCTTATTTCATATTCTTAAACCTTTTACAACCTATGAACTCAACATAAACTCACAAAACCATTGTATGTAATGTAAGATAGCAGTGGGTATCTGCAAAGAAAGTGCAGGCACTGTAAATGTGTACTATACCTTGGGGTCGGTGACTCTGTGACCATGCTTCACGAAGTTCTCAAACTTGGGCTGGATTTTAGGTAATGTTACGCCCTATAAAAAGCAAAGAAATACAACCAGTGAGCAATGCCATGTATCGTCTTTTTACATGGAGGAAAAGAATGGTTATAGATGTTAAAAGGACACCAACCTTGTTCACTGCCTCCATAATCTTGGCTTTGATCTCAGGAAGTGTAAGAATTGCTTTGGGGGTTGGTGGGGTCTTGGGTGACTTGCTGTCCTTTCCTTTGGGGGTCTTTTCCTATAAAGTTAAGATATTCGGAAATTAAGTTAATACATTTTTAAAATATCACCATGCTGTTAACATTCAACAAATGGTTAAAGGTCCCATATTGTGCACCAGTCTGTGGGTGTCTTGCAGTGTTTCAGATCAAAATACAATAATTCATTCCACTTAGCTGTATGACCTCGGATTTGAGTTCTAAATGGGCTGTTACGCTGTGAAAACCAATAGGATGCTGCTGTCCTTAGCCCCTTTAGGACGAAACCATCCTCTACATCTATGATTGAGATGTTTTACAGTTAGCAGAAGCAGCTCGAGACAGTAAGCAATCCTGGTGAACTGACAGGCAGCTGCTCAGACTAAATTTAAATTTAGAACGACCACAAAACATGATCAAATGGATTTTCTCATATGGGACCTTTAAGTAGAGCGTCCAGTGGTATGCGGTGGATAGAAAGAAGTCCATATGAAGACCAGCTGTTACCTGTTTTTTAGCTGGGGTGTTGGGTTTAGGACTCTTGCCATTCTGAGCAGGGGTCTTCTGTTTGGATGGTGTTGGTTTGGCCTGTAACAAATGGGCAGCTGTAAGTCACAAAGCAACTTTACATTAATTAAGCTTTAACTCACAAAGCTGTTTGTGATATTTGCTTACCTTTACAGGTGTTTCTTCTTCCTCGCTCTCGTCTTCATCATCATCATCCTCATCATCATCCCTGAAAAAAGGAAATAACACCCATCAGGCTTAAATATTACAGTCGCAGTGAAATGCAACAGCAGGCTTGTCTTTGTAGTTTTTAACCATTTTACTTTTTTATGGTGACACAGATATGAGACGTGTTTTGGTCAGTCACCAAAAAACCGAGACACTAAATTAACATCGTCCTCTGTGTGTTGTTACCAATACTAGCGCTTTGTCTTTTATAATTGGCTTCAACTGAACGTCCCCAATTTCTGTAATGACGCCAATAGATTTATTAGAAGCATTTGGAGGTCGAAATTGCTGTCCTGAGTGCTGAACCACCATCCCAGTGCCAAAGAACTTGAAGCGGTTTCTTAGGTAGAAGGACAACTCAGAGATAAGTCATTTCCATTTATAGAACAAACGAGCTGCTCTTAGGCAGAGTATCCGAACAATTCTCTAAAACAAATGTAATACTCCAGACCTTTTTAAGATCCTAAGAAGGAAAACCTAATGTGCTTTCCTAAAGAAATGAAGGCGAGTTTATCAATCACAATATGGACATTATTCAAATATTGGACGCAAAGGAAAAAGTCACATGGAATTTCAGAGGTGACTACTAAAATGTGGAAGAATTTCATACACTACATCCAAAAAAAACATCACATTCTATACATAAAACCATGTGTCCTTACCCAAACTGTAATCATATCAGCACATCAGCTAAATAGACATAGTCCAGTCTCAGATAGCACACATAATTACATCTCACTTGTATGAAAAATGGCTGTAGAAATGCCAACATTAATGTTTTTCACAATGGAAGCTCAGAAAATTAGATGTCGTCACTCGAAAACAAAGGATTCTTAGTAACATCAGAGACAAGACTACGCTTATTCCCCAAGAAAGTCTGTCTTTAGTTTAGCATCAGTGATACCATTTGATTAAAGTGCTTCTTGAATGCTTCAGGCAAACTCAAGAGAGCATATGGCTGTGTACAAGTGGGCCACACATCTCACTGTATAAGACCCTTCATCATTAAAAATAAAATATAAAGACTTTACAGAGAGAAAAATCTAATTCAAGACCATTTTTAAAAACTCGGTGTACATTCTTTTAACCCACACCTGTAAACCATGCTAACACAGAAAAGTAACTGAAAAGCAAAGGGACAAAATGCTCCAAATACCATATTTGGGGATGCACAATGCTGGATGTTTGCAGATATATACCGAGTCATTTTGGCTGACTGTCCATGTCTATTTTTATTTTCAGACAAACCCGTAAACTTCATCCTACTTTAACAGGCTTGGCTGATGCTCACCCAGAGATAATCCTGACAACAGTCTCAAGCACGGAAAATCTGACCTATTTCTGAAGTTGCAAAACAAACACACACTCTGTCCAAGTGCACCCTCGCTCCAGGATCTCAGCTTTAGGCGTTAGTCAGCGTCATCTTATCTGCCTTTCGATGCTCATTTTGGGCTGATGCCGACATTTCATTTTAAAGCCTTTCGTGGCCAAAATCGATGACGTGCCGATATGGTGCATCTCCAGACAACTGTCAAACAGCAGTTTATGAACCACTTTGACACCATATCTAATCTTAAATATGGACCAAAATTTAATTTGCGCACAATGAACTGGTGGAAAGAAGACCCTCTTTGTTTTCACTGGAAGCTGAATCAGATGCCTTTGCCAGCAGAGCAGTGACCTAAACAGTCTGTGATGCTTTGCCTGCATTGAGTCCATTGACTGCCATTAAAGTTGTTTAAAGTCCAACTGTTGGGTTCCACTGTGTGCATGTATATGGGAAAAGGTGATAATGTCTGTGAAGCCTGACACTCACTCATCATCGCCATCCTCCTCATCATCATCCTCATCATCGTCAACGTCCATTTTCATTTTTTTCTGTACAGAAGATCAAAAGGAGGTTATGATTATTTAGAATGTGACAAACTTCAAGTGTAAATGGAATAGAATGTAAAACCAACCTGAGACTTGATGGCAGGAGAAGAAGCAGGTCTTTTCTTTGATGTTTTGATGTCTTCCTCCTCCTCCTCTTCATCATCGTCATCATCTTCATCAAAAGACTGATCAGCCTCCATCACTTTAAAGACAATGTAGACATGTCAGACAAGGTTCTTCACCCAAAACAGTCGCTAGAAAAGATTTAGTTTGTGCATTTCTCTTTCATACATTGGACTAATTTACGCAATTTCCAAACCTGCAAATCCGTAGTTAACAGGCAAGGAGACCGAGTACGAGTTTTCTTTTTAACCCAGACAAAACATCATTACATTCTTCTATAAAATACTCACTGACGAGGTGTTGTCCGCTGATATGGATCGGACCTGAACCGGCCTTCAGGCGGAAAACTGCCGGGGGTGTGATCGTGAAACCACCGAGACACACCTGCAACAAACACTCACATTAGTAAACCTCCTCGATGCTGGTTGTTAATACACAGAGCAGCATTTCATAAAAATGATAGATATGAATTATCTGAGCCAAGAGAGCTGAAGGGATGTTTCAAAGGGCAGAATGTCAAGTGGTAGCTTTACACACACACGAAAGCAACAGACGAGCATGATTGTACCAGTACAGCTCTTGACTGTGTGGCTAAGAGCTTAAAGGAGACAAACACTTGACACCGTGAGAGAACAATTTGTTGTTAGGGTGTTTGCACATAAGCAAAGACAAAAGGAGGTTTACTTACACTTGGCAGAACAGAGGGCTTAAGTGAAACCAGGACTGCCTTGATTTTCTGACCCTCCAAGTCCTGTCCTTCCACCTCCACCATGTGAAGTTCATCCTTTGTGCTGGGCTCCACGCAGACCTAAAGGGGCAAGAGAGCAGTTGGTTGTATTTCTATAAGAACTTTATGGTGATTTCAAATCGAACCTCTGTTCAAAACTTGATCCAGTTTGTTCAGTTTGTTTATGCCGCTTTAAAGCTGTCAAACAAACTCTATGCAATTTGTTTTGTGGTGTGAAAACAAAGCACACAAACCACAGGAGCTTGATAGCTTGTGTTTGTTTTAGCTAGAATTCAAAATGCAAACTACTATTATATCCATCTTCTGATTGTCAAGAAAGCAATTTGTGTAATCACCAATTAGAATTCATGATAAGACTTGATAAGAATGATAAGAACATAAGCAGCAGAGTGTTGTTCCAGTAAGTATTACACCAATGGGCACCATTAACTCTGTTCTCCTAATGCTGAGAGGTGGATTATTTCTCCAAGGCTACTAATTGAGGACAATCATTTAGCCACCAGGCACAACGCATTCTCAGATCACTTCAAAGTATTTAAGTTAATTCAATCAACAACCAATCTCTGTGCAGTAGCACTGAATCGACTGCATTCTTTTACCATGGGTTTGTCCAGTAATTAAAAGATGAATCACTTAAGTGGTGAACAAATTGCAAAAATGCTGGTAAGCTAAGGAACATAAAACATCTTAATTATAAATGACATGTGCCATAAGCCCCTTCCTCAGGGTCCTTACCATCCTCAGATCTAGCTGATGCTCCAAGTCATCATCCTCAGGATTGAACACCACCTCCTTTCCAGCTTCCAGCATGCAACCTGATGACAAGATCTCAGTTAATCATCCAACAACTGACTTAGAAAACATCATGTGAAACATAAATGCAGATAATTAAATCTGTGGCATAAATTTGGTTTAAAAAAGTGTGGCAGGTGACATCACTAATGTGGCTTTTTACTCTAGCTGAGACCACCCAGGTATTTGGATGTAAAGTGTCATATGCTAACTATGCACAAGAGGGAGCTATACCGAGTACCGGTGGGAATATTTCCACATGGCAATCCTAGGTGATAAGAGAAGTGGACTTCTCTGAACTAATTTCAGACCTGAGTAAGACTCTTAGATGAGGTGAAACACATTCAAGAACAAAAAAAGAGAAGTTCAGTTGACTTCTCCTGAATCACAAAGACGTGGATGACTGATAATCTACACGTTTCCTCACGGTGCTGGCATAACTCCCCTTAAATGAGTCAAAAGCATTAAAATTGCAAGCAGTTTCAACAAAACCTGTACTTATATAGTGCTAATTAAATGTCTAGGAAATATAAAACACTTTTGAATGCACTGTGTTTACTATAATAATATGGCTTGTTAAATTTTAAAAGCCACATTGTTGTGCTTTGGAGTGGTCTCATTTTAATATATCTTATATTTCATACTGTCTGGAACACATGTATTACAGTGGTGGACTAAAATAGCATCACTGACCTACTGAGGGAAAACCCTTTACACCGATCACACGTGTGAAAAAAATCCAGCTCCTACTTTCTGTATAAACTCGGAATTTGTGGCTCACATTATATCTAATCTCAGCTAATGTCAGCAGCACAATCCCTGCTTGCATTATAATAGAATTTCAATTATGTCTAACTAGGCTATCATATATCAACAAGAGGTGAGGTGACACTGGGTGATGGGACGAGGAGCTACACATGATCAAAGGATAAATTCAGTATAACCTGTGTTTGACCTGCACTCAATGACTTTATATCTAATGGATTACAGCCCTTCACTGCAATAAAACAAAGCAAGATCATAAATACAAGATAAGAAGGCTGTATTTGTTAATCCAGGAGTGGAAGTGAGCGCGGTCCACATGTGTTTGAAGCCACGTTGGGACGATTTTCCCCTGCCAGCTGAAAACTGTCGGGTTAAGCTTTACATTTCAACGTGGCAGATAATATAAATGGGTTGTAAATAAAAACTAAGCAGCTGTTTCAACATTAAATGGAAAGAAAATGTTTAAATCTGAAGGCTGTTCATTAAACACGGGCGCCGCCATGTTGGCAAATGAAGCACGTGTGAGGCAGAGTGGACTGAAAGCTGCTCTCCAGGACTCACCAAACCTCCAAGTGGAATATTACAACTAATAAAAGCGCTATTTATTACATTTTAAATATTTTAATATACCAATAAGTACATTACCTTTCATTACAGAGGGCCACATGCTGCTAAAATGTAATGCTTCTCCTGCTTTGCTAGCAACAGTCACACACGAGGACCCACGCAGAATTAAACACGTTTAAGTACCACGGAAAATAAAATAAGTTTTCTCACCGTAAAGGAAGGTTTGTGGTGTTGGTTCCTCGTTTAACCCGTTCATTTTAGGGATAAAGACGCTGCCGACCTGCTGCGTGTGTCTGCGCTGAAAGAAGTACTACAAGAAAGCACCAACTAACGTGCTACTGCGCTGCTACTGCCGCTCTTCTTCTACGGTTAGTAGAATATCAGGAAGTCACAGCGCCCCCTAACGGACCGCAGTGTGTACAGCACACAGCACAGCACAGTGTAGAGCAGTGGTGAGTCCCATTCTCTTTACTGTTACTGATCACATCCTTCACTTAAGAGTCATTCCATGTCAACTCACCTAGGGCCCCCCAGTTGAGGTCATGGATTTTCTTTTAAAATAATCATGCAAAAACTAAAACCTAAACCAAAACATCCCACAGCTCTACTCCAAATACCTTTTCAGTTATGAATTTCTGAAAACGAAACAATTGCATATATTTCACAGGATTTGTCTGATTTTAAAAAAAATTTTTTTACTGAATATCCTAGGAACTGCAAGAAAAAGCTGGAACTTGTAATCATGTCAATAGATTACGCTGATTTTTTTTAAAACAGAAATTAAAATAATAAAAAACGATCATTTATCATCAAAACGAAAATCTTTCATTTTCGAAAATTCACATCTCCACTAATATTCATTCAATTCCAAGCAAATTTGTGTTGTGGGTAGAAACAACTTAGTTTTGTCATGACAAAATGTCATTTGGTGCTACATCAAAACTTGACTGTCACAGGTCTTCCTAAAATTTGCATTGGAGCTGGAAAATCCACTTTTTTAGGACATTTTAACAGTATTGTTTATATTCAGGAAGGATTGTTTTGATTTATTTGACACTTTTTGAAGGGAATGTCTTCATATCCATTGAAAACATTAAAAAAATTAAAGATGTTATATTACTCCTTTATTATTTAAACATTTTATGAAAATGACACATTGTAGTTTTCAGTGGCTTTAATATCACATTTGGTGGCTTCAATTGTCAGGTAAACATTTGTATTATGTTGATTTCAAGGTTTTATATGTCTGTTTGGTACCTGTTGATTTATTTTGTTATGACTCTTAAGGAAAACTACTGATTCCACGTTGTAAAAATACACTGTTGTCCTGCAAGGAAAATATTACTTAAGTAATAGTATGTATGCCTAAGCAATTTTTATAAAGCAAAAGTAGTCCAGTCAGGAAAAATGTCTCCGGTGACTGTTGGGGATGGGATTATTATTACTCATGTATTAATGTTGGTAAAGTTGGTTGAGTATCCAACTGCTACTACAGATTATTGTCTCCATTAATTAACTGATTATTTGTTTTGCAAAAATTGCCGTCACAGGTTCTCTAAATGATTATTAAAACAGTTGCCAATATTCTGTCAACTAACTTGACTAATTTGCTAATCTAGTTATGTAAATAACTAGTTTTTCTAGTTATTAGATCTATCTATTCCAGGGGTAGCCAACACTGGTCCCCGAGGGCCGCTATCCTGCATGTTTTAGATGTTTCCCTCTTTCAACACACCTGATTCAAATGATCAGGATCGTTATCAGGCTTTTGCAGAGCTTCATGATGAGCTGATCATTTGAATCAGGTGTGTTGAAAGAGGGAAACATCTAAAACATGCAGGATAGGGGCCCTCGAGGACCAGGGTTGGCTACCCCTGATCTAGTCTAATAACTAGATTAATAAATACTCTATCGATCTAGTTATTTATGTAAATAACTGTATATAACTGTTAATATCCCTAAATATCATCACCATCTGTAATCTGTAAATATCTATCCCAATGTTTTTTTTTATTGTACTTGTATTCTTTTTTTTTTTTTTACATGCCATATATTGTCTTGTTGTGTGTCTTATGCTTTATTTTTTAAGGTTCTTTTTTTCAGACAAAGGTAAGTAGGAGATGTTCTTTTACCTGACATGTTTCGACTGACAGCTTCAGTCTTCCTCAGAGGTGTCAGCTGATCGCTGTGACGTGTCATCTTGTGGTGTTCCTACATGGGCGTGGCCAACCCGACAGACC
>OMNN01097393.1:0-10573 GCA_900302755.1 Chromis chromis
AGGAGAGATGAGCAGCATCAGAACTGCAGGAGAAAAGGAGACAAACAGTAAGCAGAGGAGAACATTCTAACATCCTGTGATGTGTTCATGCCGTCACTTCTGTTGCTATTGTACATATTTAGTAACAGTAACAGTAACCCTTAAAAATGAAGAAGCCTAGTTCCCTGCTATCACATGCTGTTAGAATATAACATTTAAGGTACATTGGTTCCAAATATTGGTGGTTAGTCTTTCTTGATTACCAGTAATGAACATCAGCATTGGTTATGAAAAACCCCTATCAGCAGATAACTTCCATTTATCAATCTTATTCTGTACAATCAGAGAGAATTGTCAGATTTTCAACCTTCCAACGGTTCATGAACACATCATATGTAACGGTTCCTTCAGGAAAAATAACCAAATGTAAAGCTTACTAACTTTATAGTACATGTTACATTCAAAAAATCTCTAAACAGTGAAGCATTCAGCAAGATTTCCGGTGGAGGTAGAAGATGAGTTTTCGGGTAAACTGCAGGCAGTATTTATACAGAGCAGAGAGGAGACGACAAGAGAGGAAAACATACTGATAAAATAAATATAGCATGGCTCAGAAACAGTGTACAGAGGAGAAGTTGTTAGAAGATACATTCAGCATGGTGGAACATCTTTCTTCAGTTGATGTGCAGAGTAGAGTGAAAAAGTTTGTAGAGGTTGTAAAAGTGTGAACACTTAAATATCTATAGCATGCAGAGCAATCATTTGTTTGCTAATATTGTAACTTCTGTGGTCTCTTGGAACTGTTGGACATTTTCCAGTTAATTTCAATTTTTGTAACATAAATAATGAGAGAAATTAAACTTTTTAAATATCATTTATGGCATTCTAACCATGTCATACTTCACAAAATATGTTTCTGCGTTATCTCTTTAAATCTCTTCTAACCATCGTTGTACTGTTTCCCTAGAGGTGCAGGACTTTGTATTGCAGTGAAAAATGATCTCACGAGGAGGAAAAATGAACAGGAGCAAAAAAACACCCAGAAACTGCTTGGAGGTCAGACAGTTAAATCTCATTTAATAACTACACTGATGCACAACGCATTCACTGCTGGAGCTGCCACTTGTTCAATGTTATGACTATACTATAAAAAATAAATAAATAAGAATGTGGTCTTGAAACTTACTTCTGCTTCCAAATTAACAGCAAAACCATCTTAAACTTTCATCACTGAACTCTGGTGCATGGTCATGGAAAACATTAATCCCTGGAGAGCTTTTGAGAGCCCGAGCCTCGACTTGCTGCTGAGTAATGACAGAAATATTGGACGAGAGGCTGGAACTAATCTGCTGAGGAGCCGACGCCCAGAGCTGGAGGACAGCTGAGGACCAAACGCTCGGTCTGTACGCTTTATTTACCTGCTTGAATGTAGGTCAGTGTGTATAGATCGCTTATATATGAATGATAAGCCTATGTTGTCGTGACTAGAGTCTTGTTTTTGCAGTGTGGGGCATCATTTCCTTTAATAAAATAGATTATAGGATCATTCCATGGAAAATCCATCAGTGCCTCCCACCTGACCCCCTCTGAATCAGCTGATTCTTATGTACAGTAACTTAAGTAGTAGAGTTACTTGCCCTGAGTGCATAGAAGTGAAACAAAATTCCACATTTGTATTTTCCAGCCCTTTTCATGTGTCTATCTCCTGTACTTATGAAGTTATGAGGCTCAGAAATGATGGAGAAAATAACGCAAATGAAAAAGCGCAACATTTCAACCTACCTCTATGTACTTCAAGGGCTTTTAGCTAAAAATATAGTATATTATAGTATGAAGGTAAAATTTTGCATGGCTACATTAAATATATTGAAGTTGATAAAAACACATCAGCTGATTCTGAGGAGATCAGATGGGACATTTTTTCAGATTCGGTTGATTACACATGGAATGACCAAAAAAGAAACCCTTATGTCAGTTGAAGACGAAGGTGCAGTGAAATGATTGATATTCTCCACAGTTTATAGACCAGATTTGTTCGTTTCACGTCTAGATAAAGGTTGTTATCACTGATTCCTGACCTTGTTCGCAGAGCTCTCCGGCGTAGCTGGGCAGGCAGAGGCAGGTGTAGGAGTTGACCCCGTCCAGACAGGTGGCTCCATTCAGACACGGGTTCGACTGGCACTCATCGACATCTGCAACACAAACCGTCATTATTCCACGTCCTCGGTCTGTCAGTGCGGGGTCAGTGTGGTCGGCTGTGTGTGTGCTGCTGTACCTGTTTCACAGCGCTGCCCGGCGTATCCAGGTGCACAGACGCAGATGTTCTGGACTCCTCTCTTGTAGCAGGAACCTCCATTCAGACACACACTGGTGGAACACGGCAGGAGATCTGCACAGTGAATACAACACTGTTAAAATGACACCTGCATCAGGAGCAGTGCTGTGTCATGAGGTCGCTTTGCACCTCTGTTGTCAATTTGTGATTCTTTGTTGTCATTTTGCATCTTTGTGGTCATTTTGTGTCGGTTTGTGGTCACTTATTACCTCCGCCAAGGAGGTTATGTTTTTGCCAGCGTTTATCTGTTTGTTTGTTTGTTTGTTTGTCTGTCTGTCTGTTAGCAAGATAACTTGAAAAGTTAGTAAGGATTTTTATGAAATTTTGAGGAAATTGGACAAGGAACAGGTGGTACAATTTTGGTGATGTTCTGGATTACCATCTGGATCCAGGAATTAGTGTATATAAAATGAATGAAGGACTATAACATAGGGTGGAAATCACAATATGGGTGGAAATGAGCTGCGTGGTGGAGGTCTGCGCTCTCTGAGTGCTTTTGTAGTTTCACATAAAACGTCCTTAGGGACCTAAAAGAGAAGTCCAGCTGCTTATTGCTGAAGCTCTGAGGATTACCAAAAACTTGGATGATTAAAAACCTAGACAAACATCATGATATTAAGCTTAGATTTGGATATTTTTCCTGACAGAACAGATGACTATTTCAAGGACAGTGTGAGAGTTAAGAATCTGACAGTTTTAACAGTTAACGGTAGAATTTGGGTGTTTTTTGTTCTTTCTTTTTTTTTTCTTTTTTTTAGCATACCATCAGTCAAACCACTGAGTTAGTTGCTCTGAGTTGCTTTTAACAGGATCTGGTGCAAATCTTTTAATTTTAGTCCATTTTTAAATATGATGAATTATCGCAATTTTAAGCTCAGACTTATTAGTTTTTTTTTACTAATGGAACTGCACATCACAGATGAGTAAGACCATCTTAAAGTTGAAAGAAATTTTGGCAATTCTTTTAAAGATGGCGTGCCCTTCAAACCGGCCAGCAGGTTTTCAGGCTTCATAGGGTGAAACTCAGTAAAATAATCACCACTGAAGTTTCTCCAGAACACGTACCTCTGACATTCACCGTGCTGGCCTCAACAGAATAAGTCGAGTCGGTGCCAGTCTCTGGTTCCTCTGTTGCCTCGGTCTGTTCAGGTCTCTGCGGGCGGGCCTGCACACGGATAATCTCTTTGTCATAGTCCACAAAGTCCTCGTCTGGCAGAGCGGTGGCGTCCGGGTCGGGGATCAGAGCCCAGTCAGGGACGGAGCGGGTGCTTTGGTCGAAGGTATACAGGGGGGATGTAGTGGAGAGAGTGGTCTGGCTGATGTCCTGCGTGGATGTAGTGGAGAGGGTGGTCTGGCTGATGTCCTGCGTGGATGTAGTGGAGAGAGTGGTCTGGCTGATGTCCTGCGTGGATGTAGTGGAGAGAGTGGTCTGGCTGATGTCCTGTGTGGATGTAGTGGAGAGAGTGGTCTGGCTGATGTCCTGCGTGGATGTAGTGGAGAGAGTGGTCTGGCTGATGTCCTGCGTGGATGTAGTGGAGAGAGTGGTCTGGCTGATGTCCTGTGTGGATGTAGTGGAGGGAGTGGTCCGGCTGATGTCCTGCGTGGATGTAGTGGAGAGAGTGGACTGGCTGATGTCCTGCGTGGACGCTGTAGTTGACGGATCAGTGTGCTCGCTGTAAAGCTCAGTGTGGTCCTCTGAGGTGGTGTGTGGAGGCTCTGTGGTGACTGCTGGATGTTTCTTAGCGTTTGTGGCAGCGAGGGAGGGATGTGTGGACGGTGCCAGTGTGGTGCTTCCTACAGTTGTGTGCTTTACTTCTGTGGTTTGGTCTCCAAACGTCACAGCTGCCACCGCTGGTGAAACCGTGACCTCCTCTGACGTCTCCCCGTCCCCAGACAGCTGATCTGCACCTGAGCCAGTTTCTGTTTCAGCATCCGGTGAATCTACCGGTACTTCTGTGGCTTCGCTGCCGGCTGCATGTGGGAGCTGCGTGGTGTGGAGGGTGGAGTGACTTGGCGGCAGTGTGCTGGTGAGTGTGGGTGTCTCTGGTGGGTAAACGTCCTGCCCCGAGGCCTCGTCTTCTCCTGAGGCGGAGCCTTCTAGGTCCTCCGTCTGCGCCTGTGTGGTGGTTTCTTCGGACTTTGTGTCAGGCATAAAGGTTGGAGGCTCCGTCCCTCCGATTTCTGTCTCATCGGTCATCACACCCGGCTGGCCGCCTGCAGCCGGTGTGGGCGGAGCACCAGATCCCTCAAGTGTAGCACCATGCTCATCATTGGTGGGGTGGCTTGCAGAGCCTTCCATGTCCTCATAGGTGGAGACTCCTGAGCCTGATGGTGTGGTGGATACCAGTGATGAAACAGGCGGGGTAAATGTGGTGGTTGTCGCTGTTTCATCTTGAGTTCTGAGTCCATCGAAGTCCGTGAAGGCGTCAGGAAATGTGTCAGCTCCCAGACCAGAGACTGAACCTCCATCCGGATATGCATCTGTAGGGTGAGAGACCTGATCACCGTTGTCCCCTGTAGGCGTCTCCTCTGTGTGGATTTCTATGACACCATAGTCGAAGGGCGTCACCGTGGAGTCCTCCTCCCTCTCCTCCACCTCCACCTCCACCTCCTCCACACGAATAGGGGTGGCCGTCTCAAACTGATCACCTCGGGCTTCCTCTGGCTGTTTTGGTGCCAACGTCACCTGGATGCATCAGAACAGTGCATAAATTAAAAACAATGTAGGTTTGGAAAGTATCATGTTGTAATTTAATTCCAACTTGGGTCTCTGCTTATGTGTTTCAGGCAGCATCATGATGTTTAAAGCAGAATTTTGTGTTTGGGTCGTTCCATATAAAATCAACCAAATGTGAAAAAAGTTCCCACCTCACCCCCTCAGAGTCAGATGATTTTTTATCTACAATAACTTGCCATGCAAAATTTTACCATCATACTGTGAATACTTTCAGAGTTACAGGACCTTTAAGTACGTGGGAGTGGTTTCGATAAAATGTCACAATTCTAAGCTCAGATTTGGTAGATTCTGCTGACAGAATCATGTAGAGTTTTTACAGTTTCTGGTTGATAAAGGGTGTCATTTTGGCATTTTTTTTAAACAGAACATGTCTTTCACAACTGCTGTTTGGGGTTT
The DNA here is from genome assembly GCA_900302755.1 of Chromis chromis. NCBI lineage: Eukaryota > Metazoa > Chordata > Actinopteri > Pomacentridae > Chromis > Chromis chromis. Next base: position 5,448 of record OMNN01097393.1, read on the forward strand.
TAGAGGGTTAACAGGAAATATTATGGCCAAAAATTTTGTGATCAGGAAAGCCACCCTGATCTCAGAGCACCCCTCTCACCCCTTCCATCACTCCTTCCAGTTACTGCCATCAGGCAGACATTACAAAGTCCCACAGGTCTGAAGAAATATTTATAAAAAAATCTTTCATCCCCTCAGCAATAACCATCTTGAACAATCACAAATAGATACTTGTGACAGAGAGAATGTGTTTTGAATGTGTTTTTATGTAAGTTGTACCTGCTGCCTTTTAGCCATGTCAAAGAAGAATTGCTGTCACCATTGGGACAGACAATGAAGTTTATCTAATCTAATCTAACTACAAAAATGTAACTAATGCTGGAATCATCTGTCAATTAAACACTCCAGTGAACAGACGGTACCTCATGTTTTCCGTTGACAAAGCTGACCATTGGAGGTAGGTTGATGGGAGAAGGATCGGCGTCCCCACTGCCTTGGATGGCGTCACTGGTCAGCTGAGTGAGGTCGGTAAACTGGGAGCCGTTCATGGGCTGGTTTAGGATGTCCAGGACGAGGTCAACTGTGGTAGTACAAGAAACCACGTTCACAATTTAGGTAAGAAAGAAGAGACAATAAAGCAACAGCTGCCTGAATGTAATGTTTTCAAACATGTCAAACACAGGTATGTGCCATGTTTTGAATGAGCAAAAACTTTTGGAAAGACATCACATGCTAGTTTAAAGAGTTTACTGCCACAATCCAGCACAAAGTGAATAATATTAAATGAGTGCTCCAGGAGCAGAAATATTTGAGTGAAATAGGGAATGCCTCTGAGCCTTACTGCATTATACTGTATTGTATTATGAACTGTTACCTGGTTTGCCTTTACATAAATTAAAGATGTTTCCACCATAAATCACACAAACGGCTGCATAAAAATTCCCCAGAATGTTGGAATTTAAATGTTTAATGCTCAGACCCACCCAAAGAAAAACCAACCCCTGACGATTTTTTGATAATGTAAGAATATTAAGGAAAAGAAGCCATCACAAAATCCCAGAACCATCATTCCAGTATGTAATGATGTTCAGATGATGGTCAGTGGTGGAGTACTTAAACTGTACTCTAGAATCCACTTTGTATGACCAAATACCTCTAGGTTAATACATGTAATAGAAAGAAAGAAAGAAACCTTTATTTGTCATGAATACATTTTTACAGCATTGTGAAATGCTTTTTTTTTGTTTGTTATATCCCAGTTGGGGTCAGAGCGCAGGGTCAGCCATGGTACGGCGCCCCTGGAGAAGTAAGGGTTAAGGGCCTTGCTCAAGGGCCCAACAATGGCAGCATTGGGGTTTGGTCCTCTGACCTTCGAATCAGTAGCCCAGAGACTTAACCGTTGCACCACTGCTCCCTTACAAAGTAATGAACTGTTCAGGATAAAATCTTGGCAGCGGTGGGATTCGAACCCACGCCCCCGAAGAGACTGGAGCCTTAATCCAGCGCCTTAGACCACTCGGCCACGCTACCTGTTCTGATAGTTAATCTACTACATATTTTGTCGCTACTTTTTTTCATAAAGAACACATGATAATCTTGATAATCACTGTTAACACTTAAAAGCATTATGTTTTATGATATTTTTAACTGATTTGTGCTTTCCGTTACATAAATAAAGACGTTTCCATTATGATTTAATGCAGAAAAGGAGCAAATAGGTGCATAAATATTCCACATAATATTTAGTATCTGCAGAGTCCCGGTCTGACACAAATTCCCTAAATAATCTACACTTCAACTACATTAGAGTTATTCAGATCAACCCAGTGTATCTGCTTGATGACTGAATGGCTCTGCAATGCATTAAGAAAAAAAATTGTATTTCTGCATCCAAGCAGTTCCTTAATGTTTCGTAGGCAGTCATGAACTTTGTTGTGAAGCTCCAAGAGTGCATGTGTTTGAGACCAGCTGAGCTCCACTAGGTCTGTTTTCCTGTATCTCAGTGGTAAATTTAACAGAGTCTTCCGTGCAGCCCATATCATGTGTCCATTGACTAAACAACACAAATGTCCACAGATTTTATTGTTAATTAATACATTAGTGATTGATTTAGAACATGAATCAGTATTTGCATCCCTAGTGTCCTGCCACAACCAGGAATGCCACAAAAATGCAATTTAATTCCTCTTTCAGTCCAACACCAAAAAGAAAATTAAGCAAACTCCCTTTTTTACTCCCAAAAATCAAGTATCAGTCAGGCTCTTGTTGTTTGATATAAAGACTCCAGACTCCCATTTTAGAGAAAGTAAGGTACTTTTTACTGCGCTGCAATTATGTAGCAGCATTAATTACTCCACAGTTTACATGAAAGACATGCGATAAGCTTGTTTTAAAAGTTTAAAGCAGCGGTCTTCAACTTTTCTGGCTTGTAAAAGAAAGCTTATGAGTTGTTTGCAGTTCTACCAAACAGACATTTCCCCTCTAAACTCCTCACATGGTTTCATTTAAAGTACTGTGCAAAACCCAAAGAGGAAGACAAATCCAAAGAAAACCAATCCAGATTTGTGAATCAGAAACTTTAATCATCTCAGCTGCAACCTCCGGGGCGGCAAAATGAATTTTCCAAAACCTGCAGTACCTTCAATGTCCACTTGAGGCTCCCAAAGAGAGTCAGTCGTCATGTTAAAAGGTCCAAATTTACAGCAGAAATAAACATGTTTACTGCCTGGTACAGAAACCTGTCTTGGTCTCTATAGCCAGGCGTGTAATGCTACTTGTACCAGAGCACGCCCTTTATGCACTGTTGTGACTCGTTTCTAAGGTTATGTTACTGCTAATCTTACTGTGGTAAGTTTAAACACGTCGACTCTAACTGAGCACATGATAAAATGTTACACTGACTTTATAAATGGTTTATAACGTCATCATGTTAGATCTCAACTACGCCGAAGTTAGCTTCTGGTTCAGCAGTTAAGGGAAACTAAACTTACAGTGCTGAGCGATTCTAAATTTGTTCCGTGTTTTAATGACGTAAAACCATCTTGTCCATTTTAGGTAAACTCTTAATGCATTTGAGATACCTTTACACTATTTATGAAAATGCAAAAGGAAGATTTCACTGCTTGTTATTTCATGTAGGCCACACTAGACCAAGTCCAGATCTAAAACCATTACATATAGAGTGGTCAAATGTGGACTAGATTTTCCTACATAGGCTCTCCAGGGATGAGGAACCCGACCATCCCAGTCAGAGCCTTGAATTTGATACATTTACTGCCACTGTGGGCAGTGGCAGGTTAAGCCCCTGGGCTACTGATCAGAAGGTCAGAGGATCGAACCTCCACTGCGACCACTGTTGGGCCCTTGAGCAAGACCCTTAACCCCTGACTGCTCCCCTGGCGCTGCACCGCGGCAGCCCACTGCTCCTAGTATGTACAGTTACTATATAGTTAGTATGGGTCAATGCAGAGAAGGAAGGAACCCAAGGGGATCAATAAAGGGTAGGTTATGATTTTGACAATTTTGAGTAATTTTGTACAAGTTTTAGGTAATTTGAGACAATTTCAAGTTATTTTGTTATTTTTGTTATTTTGTTATTTCATCTTGGAACATTTTTGAGTCATTTTGGAGAACTGAGTTATTTTAGACAAGTTTTAAGACATTTTAGCCATTTTCTATTCATTTTAGAGACAATTCAAGTCTCCACGTCTAACTATGGTTGTGCTGTTTCCATAAAGGTACAGGACTTTATATTGCAGTGAAACTTGAGCCCTCAGTGAGGAACAATGTGAGAGGAGCATCAGATAGTTAACTGATGACATACTTTCTTTACTGTTAACGTAGTACTTCTTCACGGTGCTGTTGCTGCTTCAGTAAAGGACTTGTTGCAGATCCTACAGCAGCTCATTTCTGATATTGATTAAAACGAGCCAAACAGTATATCTGGATGGTTAACAGTCGGGGGTCTGTGTTGCTTATGATTAAGGTCAGTCGGTGCCAGCGGCTGCTCTCAAACAATGCACGCTTGTATGACTTCAATAAGACTTTACGGTGCACATGGAAGCTGCATCGTGTGACTGAAAATACGCCACAAAGCGAACATTGGTAAATTTGTGTGAGGACGAACAAAGAAACACGACATGACTCAGCTAATCCGACTCCCTTAAAGTCTGAAAAAGGCCTCCGTGCAACTCAGGAAAACTTTTCATCATGACACTTGATGCTTTAATTTTCCTGATTTCTGTGGAAACAGTGAGTCGGTGCCACTCGTGCAAACCAGCGGCTGCTTTCTGTGATGATATATTACAGATGCAACAGGACACGTTGTTTCCATAATAAACACACTCCTGGAAGATGGCACCACTCTGCTGAGAGGAACAAACGCTGTAATTTGGGCAAGTGTGCAGAGGTGTGTGTGATTTTGGGGCCACAGGCAAATCCAGAAATGGGCCCTCTTTCTTTTGTAAAGTACTATTAACCCTTTTCACGAAGATTTATGCTCCTGGAAACAATCTATCAGCAAAGAAGCTTTTGACTTACTTTCTTTATTCTAAGGATTTGATGCAGAACCTGTCACGGTAGCTTTTTCTGACATTGCAAATCTGTATTCCTCGTTTTGTTCTTTTATTGTATTTGGCAATTTGAAAAAATTGCCAAATACATTGTAATCGTAGGAGTTCTTATTATTTTATTCCGCAAACTTCCTTTGTCCTGGAACACCTCCTAGGCTATTAATGCAGCATTAATGACAGTTATGCCATTGTATAGGGGCAATATCAAGGATGTGCAGTCGACCTTTTTTGGAGCCAAAATGTCAAGGTCAAGGTCAAGGTCACGTCAAGTGTGAAAAACATCTCTGTGGCTATATCTCTACAAATAATTATCATACAAGTTTGACGCTTACATTTCTGAACAGCTCATCTCAAGGGGAGGTTTTTATTTGCTTGGACCAAAGCTGTACGACCTACCAGTAAAAAAGATCGGTAGGGGTCAAAGTTCATGACGTCACAAAAAATACAAAAAGTAAATTTTTCCCAATAAATTAGCAACGAATTGAGATACAGTGCTCATACTGGTACCATTGAACAGCATGTAATGTTTGCTTTCAATGTGTGACCTTCACCTTCGCTCAAGGTCATATTTAAGGT
>OMNN01097396.1:14942-36217 GCA_900302755.1 Chromis chromis
TCTGTAAGTCTGCCCTGTAATGGTACAGATGTGATTGATGTTGAATCGCCCTGTTTATTACTTGCCTGCTTTATTTACCTTTTGAAAATTTGACAACTTTAATCATGCATCCTGCAGAGAAACAGTTTTTAACAGCTGCTCAAATTTAAATATTGAAAACAAAATCTGCAGTAAGAAGAATTACATAACTGGATGTCCACAGGAATGAAGGCCCTCCTGTGACTTTAAGTGGAGCATTTAGTTATTCTTAGCCTCTGGCTGGTCAGGACTATGTGCAAAGGGACGTGTTATGCAAAGAAGTTGTGACAACATCCTCGTCTCTGCTGCTGCATGTAGACAGTCCACGTCCACCCCGCCGGCCTCCTGAATAAGCTTATTGAGTCTTTTGGTGTCATCCACCCTCAGGCGTTTCCCCCAGCAGACCACAGCTGCCACCATATACTCCTAGAACATCCACAGCATGGTGCCACATATATTAAAGGACTGGAGTCTCTACAGGAAAATGAACCAACGTTGGCCCGTTTTGTTGAGAGCGTCAGAGTTTCTGGTCGAGTCTGGTTTAACTCTCTGAACCCCAAGAAGTTTCTGGGCCTTCTTTTGCTCACTGTGGCCTCATATTTTACTGCAGTATAAAGTGCCCCACCTCTATGGCAACAGCAAAACCATGACTAGAAGTAGAGAGAACTCCAATATGTCTTCTGCGTAGTATGTGACAGTTATAATGCCGTAAATCTTCACTCTCTCTGATTATTTATTTTGCATATATTGAAAAAAAATTAATCAACATGGACAGTATTTTCCTAAATGCCCACATATATTACAAATGCTGGAAAAAATCTAGTAACTCTACATGCTATCGAGGTCTCACTACGTTTTTACGGTGGCCCAGAAGGGTCAAGGCAACCGCAAAAGCCAAAACACAACAGCAAAAGCCACAACAAAATCCAAAAGCCACAACACAAATGCAAAGGCCACAACGGAAGTTATCCCACAACGGAAGTGCGCAGTGGTCGGAAGAATCAAAAATAATAATCAAATAATGATCAAAATAGTCCGTCAGAAAATATTGTCCCCTGGAAACAAAGCTGTTCTTCCGACCGCTGCGCACTTCCGTTATTGGTTAACTTCTGTTGTGGCCTTTGCATTTGTGTTGTGGCTTTTGCGGTTGCGTTGACCCTTCTGGGCCACCATACTTTTTTACTAGTTTTACTTTGTTTCTGTACTTGTGTCCTGTAAGTGCCATGTAGACACAGCCTGCAGTTCAGCTGAAAAGGCCCTGAATCTTTGCAGCTGAGTCGGTTGTCAGAGCACCAAATTTTCAGTTTTTTATTTTACATAATCCAGTGCAAAGAGTTTATTTTTGGTGAGGTTTTAAATGAGCCATGATTTTGATGAAATATCACGATTTTAACCTTAGTTTTAGTTAAGTTTTCTGACAGAACAGCACGTCACAGAGTAGTCAGAAACTTGAAAATACTGTTATTATAACTTCTAGCTGTAATAAATGGTAATTTTGGTGATTTGCTTTTCAAGATAACACGTCTTTCAAACCTGCCAGCACATTTTGGGGTTCAGAGGGTTAATGTTTTTTGTCCACCTGTCCCACTTCCACCAGTTCTCTCTAAGTGAAAAGAGGATTAGTAGGAGTCCTGGCTCTCCTGAAGTCCACCAGCAGCTGCAGATGATTCAGACTCGCACCAGTCTACATAACTATCCACCCACCTCCCTCTGCTGCACGATTCCCAGGAAGAATTGTTTTGAACAGCTGTGTGAAAGTTTGCTAGTTCAGCTTGTTTAAAGTTACACTTAGCAAGTTTCTGCAGTGTGGTAACAATGGCATGTCTGCACTGCAAAAAGAAGATGGACACAGAATAAAATAAATGGAGAGTTTCACATTAATGATGAGCAGTGAGCAGGCTGTGTATTATGTTGGTTTAAAACAGATATGAGACAAATCAATTAAAACAAGTCACCAGGCTGTTTCTGTCCTGAATAATTTGAAAGTTATAATTATTATTTTTTAATTATCTTATCAGTGCTTTACTTAAGTGTTTGTGTTCACTTCCTCGTAGCTTTTGATGACCATGACAGTGCGATGGACGACCGAGACAGCGACTATCGCAGTGAAACCGGCAACAGACCTCCACGTTTCCACAACACCTCCCAGACTAATTCATCAGTGCACCAGTACCCGATAGGACGCAGGGTCCAACACCAAACCCTGTCCAGGGAGACCGAGTCTGTACAAAGCTATGAGCTAGACTATAGAGAAATGAGGGGAGCCAGGTAAACACACACTCACTCATAGAGACACACAAGAAAACACACAACTCTCTATACTCATTACTGCAGCACCACTTAGGATTAATAATCCTGTGGCTTCTCTGTGTTGTCGAGTACATGTGCAGAGCTCGTAAATAACAGGAAATGCACTAAAATAGTATAAAGTAGTAGTAAATTGGCCCAAATCAACCACTCCCAACCTTGTATTCTGAGATCGTTTGTATTCATATATATTTACTTTTGCTTTCAGGAGTCACTTTAGGAAGAGACGCATAAACTACCACTGTGATTATTCCATTTGACAGCAGAAGTGGCACAGCTTTAAATAGCTGTGCTCTAGCACACGCAGCACATATTTTTCTTAATCATATCAATTTAGGTGTAATTATATTAAAGCACTTGCTTGCAGTTTATAGAATGTCAGATATAGGTGTTTTCATCATATAAGCAGTGCAAATGTTGAAAAGAAAATCACATTTGAAAAGAAAATAATCAGAGAAAAAGCTCAAAATGTTGAAAGTTACTTTAACATAACTATAGAGTTTGAGCAAAACCACGATAGTATAATGAATTTGTGCATATTTTCAAACAAAAACACTTCCTTTTACATTTATATACTTGGCTTTTGTCATTTGCTGTTTTAAATCTTTGCATGCATGGACACTTTCTTTGCATGAGCTTTTGATTTATGTCTAATGCTTTTTTTAAGTCATGTCTAATACTTTTCTTTTTCTTTCCTTCTCTTTGCATCACGCTCCACTGCTTCCTGCATGGCATCTTTTTTTCTTTTTGCTTGATTTTTCTTGTTTTCTTTTATTTGAATCCAGGCGATCAAACAGTAAGGGTGGAGTTAGAATAATCCCTGTTGACTCAGGTATGGGTGTGGAGGATTGGGAGAGTAAATATAAAGTGCCTGACACCGGTGTCTTGGATGATTACTTGGATGCTGAGCAGAAAATGTGGGAGGACGAGGATAAAAGCATCATCTACCGGATTAGTGACAGTTCTTCCAAAGGCAGCAGATTCTATCAGACAGTTGAATGTGATGCGGTCTCCCCAGAGGATACGCAGGAGCTGAATGGCAGAACAAACAGACAGCGGCATGGCTTTGGTAGTGGAGAAGTGCGGTTAGTTTATAGGGAAGCCGGCAGCTTTGAGGATGAATCATCCCCTCCTGAAATTGATATAATTCCCTCTGTCAAACAGCTACGACAGCAGTCAGACAGGGAAGGTCTGCTTTACAAGACCAGACTGTGGGCCAAAACAGCTTTAGAAGACACACTTGAGAGTTATGCAGCTTTTCGTGAGGAGGAAGCTGCTCGGGAAGAAGCCGCGAGAATCAGAGGCAGGAGTGAATATGGCTCAGTCGGTTCAGATGAGATGCAGTATTCCTTTGGATCTGAGGAGGAACTGGATGACCTGGCTTTCACTGAAGGGGATGCTAGTTATGAATATGAAAGTTACTACTACCCTGGCAAGTATACGTCAGCTTTGGGAGGACAAGGCTTTTCAAGTAAAGGGAGAACAGGTCGTGGACAAGATCCCATGTTGTCTCCTGTGGAGGAACCGAGTGATGAATATTTAGATCCAATGGATGAACTGCAGAGCTTAGTTCACTCAGTGTCTGAATATTTGGCTGTTAAAGAGGAGGAGATCAACAACTATGAATCAATGCCTAAACCAGTTAGACGAAAACTTCCGCCTTTGCCAACTGATGCTAAAGCTGTGCAACCTGCAGACAGTAATAGCAGTGAAGTCAAACCTGATGTTAAGGAGGATAGCACTGTTGAACAGGGCATAGCTGGAGTAAAGAATGCAATGAGTTCATTGTTCAGTACAATCACAGGATCAAAGCCGACCCCTGAGGCAGAAACCTCTGGGACAACACCATCCCCCCAACCACCACAGGCAGACTCTGGCATTTCAAAACTGCTCTCTTTTATCCCTAAACCTACTACTGAAGCCACAGAAACCTCTGGTGCCACTGCAACAGAACCATCTACCTCCCAAGCGTCACCTCAACCCGAGTCCGGCATTTCAAAGCTGCTTTCATTTATTCCCAAAAGTGGTGTTGCGTCCCCACCAGTAGCCATAGTTCCTCCTGCCTCTCAGGAGCCCACAGCAGAAAAAAAGTTTTCCCTTCAATCTCTTTTGCCATTTCAATCATGTGAAACCAGTCAGCAAGCTGACGCTGGACAGACGCCAGCACATGCTAGCACAGAGGCACAAGGCAGTGCATCCTCTGGTGCCCAGCCCACATCTGGGTTTGAGGGCATGTTAGGACGGCTTAGTCCTTTGAGACTTTTTTCCAGTGCACCGCCATCTAGAGAGCCATCACCTCAGCCATCAGAACAAAGAAGTGCTTCTGCTGCAAGCAATGACTCCCAACAAGGGCGACAGCTATCAGGTGAGACGAGACCAGGCTCAGGAACTGGATCAGTGGATCTTTTGCCAGATACAGCAAGTGGATCAATGGAGTTTTCCCAAGAACATGCTAGCACAGAGGCACAAGGCAGTGCATCCACTGGTGCCCAGCCCACATCTGGGTTTGAGGGCATGTTAGGACGGCTTAGTCCTTTGAGACTTTTTTCCAGTGCACCGCCATCTAGAGAGCCATCACCTCAGCCATCAGAACAAAGAAGTGCTTCTGCTGCAAGCAGTGACTCCCAACAAGGGCGACAGCTATCAGGTGAGACGAGACCAGGCTCAGGAACTGGATCAGTGGATCTTTGGCCAGATACAGCAAGTGGATCAATTGAGTTTTCCCAAGAAATGGGAAGTGGGTCAGTTGAACTTCTTCCGGAGTCAGAGTCATCTGGTGAGCTACCTGACATTCAGCAAAGAAGATCTCCTACAATATCTGAACCAAAACCTGAAAGTAGTTCAGAGGAAACAGGATTCTTCAGTCCTTTTAAGAAATCTCTCTCTACGCTCATATCAACAGCTCCTCCAGAAGCTTCCTCACAAAGTGACACCAAGCCTGCAGAGGAGTCGTTTCTGGGAAGCAAACTCAAACTCCCATTTTTCTCCTCAGAAAATGTTTCCACCACAACCCCACCAAAACCAGAAGGAGGCATGCTATCAGGGATTCTTAGGTTCGCATCTGGTGAAGATGCCAATGCGACATCAAGAAGTCCATCCCCCACTCCTGCAAGATCTCCCTCTCCAGGTCGTGCAGCACTTCTTGAAAGTGTACCAAAAGGAAACACAGAAACTGGGTGGTTTTCAAACCTGTTTAAGGTAGCCCCAAGTGAACCTGCCAAAGAACCTGCAAAACCACAAATAACTCCCACTGTGACGCTAACCAAACCTAGTGGTCAAACTGAGCCGCATACTGAAACAGTGGTCCCTGAAACCAAACAGAGCACTGTTGGCAGCACAGAGCAATTGTCTCATGAGCAAGCATTGTTTGAAAAAGATCCTGAGCACAAGTCAGATGTAAAGCCTGAATTAGATGTCACCGGTAAGGAGCACATTCCTCCCAAGTCTGTGGAACAAGGCAAATCACAACCAGAAGCCTCCCAGGGTCAAGGGATTCTTTCTGGATTGATGAAATTAGGATCAACTGATGGTGCTTCATCTGATGATAAAATCCAGGGAGGTGATAGTCAGCCCCAACAGGGTGGTCTGCTGTCAGGCCTATTTTCATCGCCTTCCCAGTCTTCTCTCCAGACACAACAGAGTTCTGCCCCACAGCAGTCAGGAGGACTGTTGTCTGGATTTTTAAAATTTGCCTCTGATGTTACTGCTCCTACCAGTCAACCATTGTCAACGTTGCCAGGAGGCCAATCTGGCCAAGGACAACCTGCTGCTGCACAACCACCAACTGGAGGACTCTTATCCGGGTTCTTGAAAAAAGCTACAGACACAGTTACTGGATTTCCACCAACTCAGTCCAGTCAAGACTTACAACCAGCTGACCATACAACAAAAATGGAAGGAGCTGATCAGAACTTGAGTCAAGGGACAACTCCTCCTACTCAGTCGGCAGAGATTTTGACTAAATCAGGTTCAACAGAAGTACCTCCTCCTGACAAAGGTCAGCCTGACCAGCAACCAAGCCAGCAGCAGACTGACCCAACAGCAGAACCTCCAAAAGCAACAGTGCCTCAATCCAGTGGATTGTTTGGGGGTTTGATGAAACTCACAGAAACTGCAACCCAGCCACCAAAAGGACCTTTGGATTCACAATCTGCACAACAAAATCAGCCACCAGGTAATGTGTTGTCTGGACTTTTTAACAAGATTGTGGAGCCTAGTCCTACTCCCTCTCAGCCACAATCACAGCCTGGTGTTCAAGAACCTAACCAAAAACCAGTGCAGCAAGTACCTCCTCAACAAGGAGGCTTCCTCTCTGGCCTGTTCGGAATTGGGAGCCAAGAAACTGCTCCTGCAACTCCTCCCCAGTCCTCACAAAAGCCACCGCAGACCGTCCAACCAGGGAAGCAACCTAGTTTACAAACAGGCAACAGACAAAACCTACAACGGCAAAACCAAGTCCCTCCGCAGCAACCACCCACAGGTCCTGGAGGGATGCTCTCTGGATTATTTAACAAAATTGCAGATGCAGTTGAATCCCCACAGCCTACAGTGGGGAGTCAACCAGGTCAGCAACAGGCACCGAGACCAGGCCCTAAGACAACCCAGCAACCACAGAATCAACAGGGCGGCTTTCTGTCTGGGCTGTTTTCAGGTCCGACTCCTCCAGCTCAGCAACAGCCACCTGTTAGTCAGCGAAACCAGCAGCAACCCCAACAAGGTAACAGGCAACCACTGCGGAGGCAAAACCAGATACCTCCACAACCTGCTGCCTCTGCACCAGAGCCACAACAGGGTGGACTATTGTCAGGACTTTTTAATAAATTGGCAGCTAGTGACGCACCACAACAGCTGACCCCACAGACTGGGTCTCAGCCTGGCAATAAACCAAACCAGGGTGGACCTGGTCAACCTGCAGGTCAGCAGTCATCTCAAACTGGTCAGCAAGGAGGATTCTTGTCTGGTTTGTTTGGTCAGGCAACACCTCAGCAGCAGCAGCAACAACAACAACAACAACAACAACAAAAACAACAACAACAGCCTGGGAAAATGACAAGCCCTCAACCAACAGCAACCCAGCAGCCCAGCCAAAGTGGAGGCTTGCTTTCAGGCATTCTGAAGCTTGCATCTAGTGACAGTGTACCACAGGAACAACAGCCACCTCAACCTGCTCAGTCAAGTCAAACAAAAACACAGCAAAGTCCGGCCCAGTCTGAATCTGGGGGATTATTCTCTGGCTTGTTAAACAAAATTTCAGCTTCTGTGGAACCGTCACCTAATGATCAGGGGAGCCTCCAAACAACACAGCAACAACAGCAGCCACGTGCAGGACAGGGGCGACCACAGATTCAAAGAACTAAACCAGTAGAGGCGTCTTCCTCCCAAGATGTGGCCAAAGATAAGGATTTAAAAGGTTCGGCTCAAAAAGGCTTTCTCACAAATCTTTTTAGTGCCTCAGATGAGTCATCAACAAAGACAGAGCAGCCATCCACTCCTCAGCTTGGGAAGGAGGAACCAAAAACCAGCACAAGTAGCTCATCTCCTGGTCTGTTATCCAGCATTTTCGGAACAGGTTCCAATGACAGTACTCCTTCTGCTCCTGGAAAGGAGAATGAAAAAGGCCTTCTTGATCGAATACTGCCAAAGAGTAAAGAGGATATCCCTTCAATTACAGTAACACTCACAAATGGTGCTAGTGCAGCTACTCCAGTTGCTGATACTTCTAAAGACCCTGAGAATTCCCAGGTTTGGAAAGATCCTACAATTTCCCCAACCCAGCGTTACCTTGAGGAAATTGAACATCTCTTGTATGGGACATCAGATGCGTATGGTTACAAAGATCTTTTGTACAACTTTACAGAGCATGGTGTTATTCCACCAGAGCTATATGAGCATCAGTGTCTCATAGAAGGTCTACTGTGGCAACAACTCAATGATTATGTCCTGGCTGAAGCCCTTGCCACTCAAGTTCAGGAACACTACCAGACATGCCAAGGGCAAATACCACCCACAGTTAGAACCCCCAAATGGGAGAATCACCTATCATTAAATCCTAAAGAAATGAACATTAGTGACTTCAATGTACCCCCACATCCTTGGAGAGATGCTGCTGCCCATCTTTTTGAGAGCAGGAATCGCTTTTTTGAGTCAGATGAAGATCTTGTTTTGTTTGATATGACTTGCAAAGACAAGAAATCCTGGAGTAGCTGTGACCATTTAAATGACCAGAATGAAGGAAACAAAAAACCTTGGATTGTTGGAGGTCATGCTTTAAATCTCTCCATGGAAAAAACAAAGACACGTTTAAACAGATGTCAATCACTTACAGAGTGCAGTGTACAGGAATTCAGCAAAGTAGTGGAAAAAACTGGCGTGAGTAGTCAAATAAAAGATCAAGATTTTGATCTGAAATCAGCAACTGAGTTTTTAAAACGGCTTGCCATAAAAAAGGGTCCAGTTGATTTAAGACGTGGTGCTCTAGATTTAAGCCACTCTGCAGGTTTTACAGGGGATGCAGATGAAGAAATGCTATTTGAGGATTCTGAGTGGTATCAACAATGGCTTTCACTGATGGAACAAGGGATGTGGTGGCCAGCTGAAGTTGGGGACTGTGGATATTATGTTTATACAGATGAGGAATACATTTATTCTCTTTTAACTGACAGAGCTGGTAGACACCTCTATGCCTGTGCTGCCCCAGAGGATGTACAAGCTCTAGAAAATATCACAGAAAATATTGCTAATATTCTGAAACAAAAAGAAGCAGATAAAGTGACCCTTTGCGGCTTTAAAATCCCCCTCTGCAATGAGAATAAAAGCCTCTGGATTCCAGGCCAGCAGATGAGTAAATTTGCGCTTTCAGATGCGCCCATGGACCTAACTTCTGCCCTTAAGAAAGGGGAAAAAATAATGAACATGAATTTGGAAAGTTTTTCTCAAATGTTCCAGGAATCTATATCTTCTCAAGCAGAGCAACCTGTGGACTTTAGTGTGTACAAGCTTACAAAGATCAAGATGGAGTCAGTTCAAAATACTAATGGCTACCAAGAAGAGCCAGTGGAAGCAGCTGATCTTACATTAAAGTCACAAAAAGGAGGGCGTGGAGCGCCGTACTGGATAAATCAGGGGGTACCAGACGTGACCGCACCCTCACCTGCACGTTCCCCTCGGTCCTATTCAACACAAATCTCACCAAGCAGACGCTCCCCAATTCCTGAAATTAGGATAGGACACATAGATGATATACCTGCAGACCAACCAAGACAAAAGTCGAGCTCAACCGTTGGCGGAATGTCTCCTAAGACTAATGTAAGTAAAGTTGAACCACCTCCTGTGTCAACGTCAGTGTCTAGCAGGGTTTCAGAGACTTTAAAAAGTCCTACTGGGACCCCATCAGCTTCAAAGATACCAGGACCTGCACAGTCAGGAAGGAAACTGCCTACACCACCGACCGTTAGAACAGGAGACGCCTCTGCAGTTATTTCAACACAGGCAACTTCTGCTAGAAGTTTACCCACAACAACTACCTCAACTGTGCCTTCTGTTTGCCCACAGAGACCCCAGCTTGCAAGGCAGCCATCTCAGGCAGACAAACCTAGAGTTTTATCACAAGCAAATACTACCACAGGCACAGGGATGTCTCATGTTAGCAGAGTGAGCAGTACTTCAGCAGTGGATCAAACATCCTCCCCGTCTCCAAAGCAGCCACAGGAATCCTCTCAGAAAATTACACCACAACTGCATATATTGAATGACAATTCAGATACATACAGTGAAGCCTACCTTTACAACAGAAATCAGAAATCATTTGTCACACCTATCGGCTCTCAAGTAGGCAATAAAGTCCTTGATTTTTCTGCCACAGTGAACAAAAACATCAAACAAAAAGAAGAAACAGATGCCCAAGTAGAACCTTTCCAAAAAATTGAAGTTGTTGACTTTACAAAGTACAAGATGAAAAAATTCAAAGAGAAAAAGCAGCTTGATACTATGGAAAACATGGACTTAACTGACCAGGCCAGCCCAGTTGTTGTAGATCTCACCAAACAAACTGAGGAAGATGAAGTTGAATGGCCAACATCGGAACAAGCAACTGTAAGCACATTACAGGAAAGTCCAACAGATTCTCAGCATGTGCCAGCTGATCAGCACAACAAATCAGAGAGACGATTGTCCAGGCCAGAAATTAGAATTAGCCATGTGTCTTCTTCAGTCCAGACCCGAAGACTACCAGTCTCCCACAGTACCTCTATAACAACAGAGACAAACCAAACAGATCGTAAAGCCTCTGGCAAAAGTGCAGTAAGCATTTCACCCAAGCTGACTTGTACACCTGATGAATTATCAAAGAGTTCAAATACTAACATAAAGTTATCACCAAAAACAAGCTCTTCAGATACTACTGTTTCTAGTAAAGCCTCAACCCTTGATGGCGCAGTCAAGCAAACTGCAAAAACTGAAGCAATGCATTCTGTACCTACCTCACCACTGGTAAGCCCTGTTTTGAGAAAACAAGTGGACACTCAGGGGCAACAACTGAGATATTCATCCAGTGTGCATCCAGTGCAAATGCAGCAAAGCCCACCAATTGTTACAACTGGTTTCACACAGCAGATCCCTGTTAACAGAACAATATCTACACCAATTTCATACCAGTCTTATGGAAACGCTCAACAATATCAGAAAACCACTGCACCAGCAAACTCAGTGAAAGCTACGTTAGATATGTCTGCTAAGACAACAACCCAGCCAACAGTAGTGCCATCAAAGGATGCTGTCTGTGAGGCACTGTCATTGACTAGGAAAAAACCACTACCTTCTGTAGATACGGGCACAAGTCTTAGTCGTCAAGAATCCCTTGACTTGTCATACAGAGCAAAATCACCAGAGCCTCAGGAACAGACCACAGAGTATATTTATTCACTACCTGCTGAGGAGCAACTCTCTCCTAATATTACAGGGAATCAGACAATATGTTCTGGTAGGACAGAGGAAATCCAATCTGGTAATTGGAAGGTGCGGTTACCCAGGCAGCAGTCTCTTCAGTCTACTGAATCTCTTGAAATGTGTAAACCACCCTGGCAAGCCACAGCACCAGCCAATTCAGTTAAGGCCACACTAGACATGTCTTCTAAATCTTCTGCCAAATTGACAGAGGTGACTGCAGAGGTGAGAACAAATGCTGAAGCTATACCACTAACGCGAGGCAAGCCAAGTGCCCGAGAACTTGCACGAAAAGATTCTGTTGGTGTACCACTAGTTGTAGATCTCCCTTCTGAAGCACCTCTTTGTGTCACATTGGAAAATCAAGCAGTTACTGTTCTTGATAAGCCAAGTGCAACAGCAGTTGGCAGAAAAGACTCTGTTGGTGTTTCCCTTGTTCAACCAACACACCTGGAATCAACACGCCAAATGCAGCCTCAAGTTGTGACCCCTGTGCAAAAACAGCAAACCCTGGATAGAAACATTGTCCCTGCTCTGCATCAACCATTTCCAGGAGGTATGACAGTGCAAGGCTCCAGTATAAGGCAGACCAGTGGTGTGACTCACTGTATTACCCAACCACATTCACTCACTACGTCTCCAGCAAACTCTGTTAAAGGCACATTAGACATGTCTTCTAAATCTTCTGCCAAATTGACGGAGGTGACTGCAGAGGTGAGAACAAATGCTGAAGCTATACCACTAACGAGAGGCAAGCCAAGTGCCCGAGAACTTGCACGAAAAGATTCTGTTGGTGTACCACTAGTTGTAGATCTCCCTTCTGAAGCACCTCTTTATGTCACATTGGAAAAAAGACTTGAAAGTCAAGCAGTTACTGTTCTTGATAAGCCAAGTGCAACAACAGTTGGCAGAAAAGACTCTGTTGGTGTTCCCCTTGTTCAACCAACACACCTGGAATCAACACGCCAAATGCAGCCTCAAGTTGTGACCCCTGTGCAAAAACAGCAAACCCTGGATAGAAACATGGTCCCTGCTCTGCATCAAACACTTTCCAGCTGTATGACAGTGCAAGGCTCCAGTATATGGCAGTCCAGTGGTGTGACTCACTCTATTACCCAACCACATTCACTCACTACGTCTCCAGCAAACTCTGTTAAAGGCACATTAGATATGTCAACGAGAGCATTCAAATCAGATGTAGTGCTAAACAATTCAGATCCAGTATCACTGATAAGGACAAAACCATCAAGCTATTCATATTCTCGAAGAGATTCTGTTGGTGTCCCACTAATTGTGGAAATGCACCCCTACGAGCACCAACCTAAAAGGCAACAGATAGTCGTAGGATCACAGCAACAAGGATTTGTGCACAGTAGACCTCAGGAAGTGTCTGCACCTGCCAATTCCATCAGACACTTCCTAGACATGTCTCCAAAACCCCAGCAGAAACAATCTGAAATAGTTCCTGAAATCTCTCCAACTGGAATTATGCCACTGGTCAGAAACAAGGCAACTCTACCAAGGAATGATTCTGTTGGAGTACCGCTGATAGTAGAGCAATCTGCACATCAACCAGGAAGACAAGTTTTGAGTGGAGTCAACACAACTGAGACATTACATAGAAAGATATCTACCTTCCATTGTAATGAGGTATTTTCTGGATCAAAAGCCACCTACAACGATGCACAGCCACCAAATAAGCCAGTGGACTTCTCTGCAAAAGAGAGCCCGAGTACAACTAATCTTTTAAGTAATCACATTGAACCAAAATATGGAGAGCCCATGAACTTCATAAATGTTAAGGCAAAGAAAGAAATGTTAGAAAGAAGGCAAACTGAAGGGCAGATAGAAAAGAAGACATCAGTGGGTATCATGGACCTAACTGTGGATGTTCAAAACAAAACCATAATCATTAGCCATCAAGATGCAAAGGATCTGTCCTCTCCTAATGTTTCCTCTCTTTCTCAAAACAGTATGTACTATCAGCAGGGATATATACCTGCAGACACTACTAAGGAGGTCAGAGAAGATTCAGCATTTACTCAAACTCAGAAGTCACCACAGTATAGGGAATATGTAACTGATAACCAGATCACCACCCAACCTGGAGTACATGGCAGATGGCAGTCGGGAACAGGATTAAACTCTGCACCAGTGAATACTTCAATTTCATCTTTGGTGCCTGATCACAGGATGATACAGCCTCCTCAGAATTTTGTTCCCCAGGCTATGCAGGTCAGTGCATATCACCAGAACAGTGGTGTAAATGTTGAATCAAAGAAGCCCGATCAACCGTCTCCAAACACACCTCAGCTGCAAACACAACACTCACTTCCACAACAGCAATACCAATATCCTGGTATGGAAATGAGCTGGAATTCATCCATTGCAAGCTCTCAGCCGAAAGCTCTAAAGTTGCAAAGACAAGATACAAGTGTTCATCATGCCACGACCATGAGACCCAAAATTCTTATTAAGCAGGCAACTGTGGACAGCTGTGGGAGCATTGAGGAAAGCCTGTCAGAAAGTGGAATAGCAACAAGTACTGTGCAATCATCGTCTCCCCAGCAACTGTATGATAGACCTCAAACAGCTCCGACTGCACTGTCTTATAATGCTCAGTCTGGTTCAGCTACTCAACAAGCACAAGACAGATACCGAACTGATCCTTCTCTACAGTCCTCATATGTACAGCCTGTGCAGAGGAGTGCAGATTATTATGCAAAAGGACCTCTTCAACTCTCAAAACAACCTGATCTAAGCCAAAGCAATGTCACTGCCCAGCAATACTACACACCGACTGTACCTTCAAGTACCATGCCTTCAATTCAGCGTGTACCTGTAAGTGTATCACAACCCTCCATGAAACATGACCCTGTGCCTATACAACAAGTCAGGACTAGTTCTCCAAACCAGGGAGTTGGAGCTGAATTGCGAGGACCGGAGGTACCTTTGACACCAGCAGGATCTTCCTCTGTCAAGAGTATGATTTCATTATTTAGTGGTTCACAACCATCTGTCAGTACAAAACCAGTTGCTGTTCCAACACACCACACTCAGATTGTGTCTCCACCTGTGGCCCACCAGACACAAGTTACTCCAACACAAATGCCTCCTGTTAGCCATGCTGCGGTTCATGCTGCACAGGAAATCACCCCAGTAGTCATTAAGATGCCCGAGGAAATAGTTTTGAGCCCACAAATATCTCCAACAACACAAACAGAATCCATCGCTGAATCTAGATCAGCTACAGTGGAAGATAAAATAGCTGCTTCCTTGTCATCTATAGACAAATTTGCAACCATCCAGACAGAATTGACTCCAGGATCATCACGAATTACTGCTGATACGAGCCCTCAAACATCCCCAGTGGCATCACCTGTGGTCTCTACCTCCAACGAGCCACCAATGTATGCTTTGAGGTCTACATCTCTACCTCAAGTTGATCAGCAACAACAAGCAACACTAAATACAAGTGAAATACCATTGAAAGATTTGTCTCTTCCTGAAACTTCACCAACAAAACCACTAGATACCATATCACTCAAAGGAAATCTTGGTATTGATGATTCAGCAGAAGTTTCACAAAGAACTACAGAGGCTACACCAAAAGCAATTACCGAAGAGGCTTCTGCCATCACAGATAAAATTGCTACATCCACAGAGCCTGTCAATGCTAGCACTGGAATTGGTGAGATTTCTTCTGTGGCTAACATATCACAGGAAACAATTAGCCAGCCAAGGTCCATCTACATTGGCATTCATTCTTCAGACATATCTCCTGATGGTGCAAATATTGAACCAGGTGCGCAAAGACCTTATGTTAGATTGCCCCATATTTTTATCTCAGCGGCAAGTTCACCAGAAGACGAGGCAAATGAACATGCATTTAGTGAATGTGACAAGTCTAACCTTCCAGAGGTCAGTGTTTCTGAAGATACAACCCCCACTGCAGTAACACCTTCAGACTGCAAGGATGCTGTACCTGATATTGTTGCACAGTCTGATATATCTAAGGATGCTAGTGCCACAGAAATCAGTAGCACAGAGGCATCTATTGAATCAGAGCCAGTCAAGACTGACTCACCAGAGATGCCACTTGCATTCACAACAGTAGATCAAGCACATGCAAGTGAACAAGACTCACAGCATATCCCAACTGAGAAAAGCTCAACTATAGAGGCTACACTGCCAGAAGTTGACATAAAATCAGAGACAACTGAGGCTTCTGAGCCGCCACCTGAACTGTCTACTGAGGACGGCAAATCAACAGCTCCAGACATTGCTCCACTTGAAGTAGTCAAGCCTCCCAGTGACTTGGCTGATGAGGTTGAAAGCACGACCTTAGATGTCAAACCACCAGAAGATGATGTAACACTCGAAGCCCACAAGGATGAAAGCACACCTTCAGATGCTGTACTGCCTGAAGAAGTTAAGTGTCAGGACAGTTTGTCATTGGAAGAAGTACCCCCAGCTTCAGACATAAAATCACCTGAAGTAGTCCAACAGCTTCATGACAAAACTGAAAGGGATGTCACTTTACCGTCACCTGAGCCCAGTCCTGCCAGCCCTCCTACAGAGGAAACCACAGTCTCCAAGGAGGATAGTTCAGCTACCAAGGTTGATGAGCATGCTGAACAGCCCAATGAACAACAAGGAAAGGGCTTGTTTTCTATGTTTAGTGGCTCCTCTGCAACGCCACAGCAGACTGGCCCCCAAACTGGAATGTCAATACTTGGTGGCATTCTTCCTGGCTCATCCAACAAAGACACTCCTGGGACAGGTTTACTTTCAATGTTTGGTGGTTCAAATGCGCCATCTTCACCTGGATCCAAAGAAACACCACCACCGTCAACCCCACAAGAGCCCCAAGGAAAAGGATTATTCTCTATGTTTGGTGGATCTAGTAGTCAGCCACCACCTGGCCCGAGAGGTCCAACTGTTGGAGGCATGCGACCTAGAGGTCCTCCACCCAAAGAACCTCCAGGAAAAGGCCTGTTTTCCATGTTTGGTGGGTCTGCGCCTCAGCAACCACCCAGTCCCAGAGGTCCTCCTGCGGGTGGTGCCCCACCAAGAGGACCTTCCACCGGATCGTCTATATTTGGTGGCATGCTCTCAGGTTCTACTGCACCTAAAGAAACCCCTGGTGCAGGTTTATTTTCCAAGTTTGGTGGTCTTAGTGGTCAGCCCCAAGCTGGACCTAGAGTACGGCCACCTGGACCAACAGTTGCACCGCCAGGACCCAGCAGTTCAGAGACCCCAGGAAAAGGACTGTTCTCTATGTTTGGTGGACAAACCCAGCAACCACCAGGACATCCCACAGCTTCTAATCAACCTGAGTCAGAAGGTGGTTTCAAAGTATCTTCTGTGTTTTCACTTGGTGGGAGTTCTGATAGTAACAAACCCAAATCTGGGTTTGGCCTATTTGGAATGTCTTTCTTGGAGGAAACCAAAACAGAGCCTGAAATAACTATTCCTGCCAAGGAGGAGATTGACTCAGAGCAGGTGAAATCCCTAGACTCAAAAGATCTTTCAGAAGAAAGAAAAGATGGCCATGTTGAGAGAGAAAATGTACCCTCTGAGCCTGTTTCTACATCCTCAGGTAAAACGGAACCTCAAGCAGAGCAGACATGCCAAGATGTTCAAGAGGCACATGTAGACACCAAAAAAGAGTCAGTGGATGTTGAGAAAAAGGTTGCTGAATCAGAAACTACTGATGAAACTGACATAGCTGGCATCAAAAGCCAATTAGAAAAAGAAGACGCGTTGCAAATTCCAGAAAGTGTTGTAGATGATAAAACTACAAGCTCAGATATGGTTGAACTAGAACATGCAAAAGATGCTGTTAAAGCTGCTGTTGATGGGGAGGTAATAATTTCAGAGATAGAAAAACAAACTGAGGCACAACTGAAGGCTTCTGATGAAGAACAAACAGCAGTTGCAGATGTGGAGAAATCACCTAATGAGGCTTTGAAAGTTGCTGGTGAAGAGCAACCTGCAGTTACAGATGTGGAAAAATCATCTGAGGAGGCTTTGAAAGTTGCTGGTGAAGAACAACCTGTAGTTACAGATGTGGAAAAATCATCTGAAGAGGCTTTGAAAGTTGCTAGTGAAGAACAAATTGCAGTTACAGATGTGGAAAAATCATCTGAAGAGGCTTTGAAAGTTGTTGGCGAAGAACAAAAAACAGTTTCAGATGTTGAAAAGTCACCTGAGGAGGTTTTGAAAGTTGCAGTCGAAGATGTGGAAACAATAACGAAGGAACCAATTCCAGTTGTTGGTGATGAACAAGTTGCTGCTGCAGATGTGGACAAAGCTCTTAAAGAGGAAACAGTAGCTGATTCAATGGTAGAAAAAACAGAGACGTCTGCTACGGAATCTGTCGTGAGCGCAGGAACTGCAGTTACAGAATCAGAAAAACCTATTGAAGAAGACTTGAAAGTCACATCTGAGGAGACTGCAAAGGAACCAACTGAGGCAAAATTAGAGGTTGGGGAAACTTTTACAGAATCTGTACAGGAATTGGAGAAAACATCTGAAAGTAATACTTCTGTAGCAGTGGTTTCATCTACAAATGAAGAAAAAACTGGTGGTGACAACTCAATGGCACCAGCTGGTCCTCCACCACAGCAACAGCCCAGACCCGGCATGACCAGGCCGCCTGGCCCACCAGGACAAACAATGGGACCACCAAGAATGGGAGGGCCGCGAATGGGACCCCCAAGAATGGCCGGTCCAAGAATGGCCGGTCCAAGAATGGCTGGTCCAAGAATGGCTGGTCCAAGACAGCCAAGACCACAGAAAGCTCCCGAACCTGCTCCATTTTCTGGCTTCATGTCTATGTTTTCTGCCCCCAGCGCACAAACTAAAGCACCAACTGTTGGTGGATTCTTTTCAAGTTCACCTGGTTCACTCTTTGGATCATCACCTGCTCCTCGTCAGCCACAACAACAACAACAACAACAACAACAGAAAAGCTCATTTTTTGGCCTCCCGAGTAGCATTGGTGCAGAATCTCTGACCAGTGACCTACTGGGTATGTTCAAAGGTCCTGAGACAACAAAACCTGAGGAACCTCAACAATCTACCACAGAATCTGAACCTGGGGATCCTGCTGCAAATGTGACAGAATCTGAAAACACAGAAAAGACAAATAGAGAGTCTTTAAGTGAAGAAGGGCATGTCAAAAGCACTGAAGACTCTGAGATTCCTGAGAAGGGTTTAGTGGAAGAGGCAGAATGTAAAGACAAAACTGAGCCAGAAGAAAATTCTCTCACCGAATCCACAGTGAAGAAAGAAGCAGGGGATGATGAGCATGTTCAGCATTCAGAAGGTCCAACTACTGCAGTGTCTGACAATGCTGCACCAGAAACCAAGGGCATATTTGACATACCAGGTCTAACTACACCTAAATTTGGATTTATGTCTGTAGCTGCTGAAGGCACATCAACTATTGGATCCCTTTTCTCCACCTCAACATCTCCAGCTCCTGCAGGAAAGACACCACAGCCACAGCAGACAGACGGTGGCCTCTTTTCTGGTTTTAAAAGCCTTTCAGCTGGTATTTTCCAGGATGAAAAGTCAACTGGAAAGGAAGAAACACCTGCTCCGTCTGTGTTTGGCATGAAACTCAGCTCAATGTTTGGCACCTCTGACTCTCCCGAATCCACCCCTCCTGTAGTCACAGCCCAGCCTCAGTCCGAAAGTCCAAAACCTACCCATGAAGTTTGTGAGCCAGAATCTGAGAAACCTTCACCGGGTTCTGGAGATACTGGAAGCGCAGATGCCAGTGATACAGAAGGACCGACAGAAACTTCCAAAACAGGAAGCTGCGATAGCTTAGCACAGTCGCCGCTGTCTGGACTCCCGTCTGAGTCAGTTTCCAGAACAGAGAGTTTGGATAAACCTCAGTTAATGGTCACTCCATGCGAGTTAGGTAAGAGTGAAGCGCCTGACACCGTGCATGCAGATTTGGGTACAGATCAACCAAAGGATCTACTGACAACGGAGGCTGTGAAAAGGTATAATATGTATGATAGATGGCATCGCTCATCTATCATGCTAATATAGAAAGATGTTTAGCACCTTTCCTGCTCCTTCTTTCCCATTCTTTCCTCATTTTCCAGAGTTTATTTAATCCTTTTTCTTTGGACCCTTTGATCCATTCCCACCCTGCAACTTTAAGATTCAAGATATATTTTAGATTTGTGCATTTTTACATTTAGTTAACAAAATAAACTTTATGTTTAGAGGACTGGGTGATAAAGATGAAAAGTTTATCACAATAAAATGGTTTGTTTCAGTCGATTTTGATACTTATCGATGATTTTTAATGTCATTTGAGTCCAAGAGAAACAAAACAGAAGGTTTAAGTTTACTTACTTTGACTTTAATTACTTTGACCTATTTAGGTATGCAGGTACTAATTTAAATGTTAACACAACAATAACAAACTGCACACATCATTGTTGGAGGCTTCTGTGTTTGCCTTGTACATATGTTTACTTATTCTGGTGAGAGAATCTTAATTGTGGATTTGGGCTGGAAGCTGAAACATTTATCTCAAATAAAATGTTTATTTTCAGTCAATATTGATAATTATTGATGATTTTTAAAGACCTACTGTCAATAGAAACCGAGAAAAACAGAAAAAAAATGGCTAAATTCAAGTTTAACCACCTACGTAATTTCATTCATGCCCCCCGAGGAATCCACTGGATGAAATTACCGTAAAATTTCCGTAATGACACCATATTGGCTGTAAAGCACAACAACATTGCCATTACGGTCATTATGGTAATTTTAATCGTGCTCCCCCACGAATCCGCAGGATGAAATTACCGTAAAATTACCATAACTCTTATAATAGGCAATAAATCATAAATAACTGCCAAATATTGGAAGTTTCTTCTGAAAAAATGGGCACAAGCAAGACCAGGCGGACATTTTGAGGCTCAGGTCTTAAAGGGTTAATAAATACTAGCAGAAAACAGGTTTAATTTGAATTTATCAAGGTACTCGGGTAATAATTTTGACATTTACAGAACATTGAAAAACACACAAATAAATAAATAAATTAAGAAAAAGGAATGACCTCACTTTGATATGCATTAAATGAAGACAGCAAATAAAACCTGACAGTGCCGCCGCATCGACTAATCTGTAAAATCTGACATTGTAAGTTTCACGATCATACCACCGTTAAGAAAATGATCACCTGTCATTTACCATTAAGTGTAAATGTAGTGGAGTTATTTTGTACTTAGACCCGCCTCAGTAATAGCTTTCCCTGACAGCGATGGAAGCACAATGAATGAAGAAAGAGACGGTTTTCTTATTTATTAGCTTTTCACTTGTGAGGCGGTTATAAAGCTCCTCCTCGCTCCGTCCCCTGCAGTTCCCTGAATTATTTCCAAGTCTCGGCCAATTTGTTTATATGAATCAAACTCTGATAGATTTACGGTGGCGTGGCAGCGCGCACCGTGGAGGCTGGCTGGACACCGGGATAAAAGGAGCAGTGAGAAGTAATTTGGCCGACAACCAACACAAAGTAAATCATGGCAGTTAAAGCTCAGAGCCACTTCCACTGGTTAAGAGTCTCCATCATCCTGCAGCCACACAGTTCTCTCTTTGTGAGTCAGTGACTTATGATTTTTATCAGGTAGGTTCAGCATATGGAGTTTTTAACCTTTTAGTTTAAATGTTAATAAAAGGTTAAAGAATTCTATCTATTTATCATGTTATGGTTACAGTAAATTCAGCATAGCAGGTGAATTACAAAGGTTATCTCTCTCAGATTATTCAAAAATGTGAATAATTTTAATTAAACTTAGACCATGACCACACATTTCTGAGAAGGCTGTCCTGATTTAAATCTCTTTTTGACATGGATGTTAAAAAAATCCTGTATTCGGCCTAATTTTTTCCGCTTATCCTCCCGAACCCTGATAGTTTTCCCTGTTTTGTGCCTTTGTCTTCTTTAGATCTAGTCACTGTGAGTTTGCGTTTTC
>OMNN01097400.1:2498-18692 GCA_900302755.1 Chromis chromis
TCTACAAAAAAACACCGATTCAGACTTCTGGGGTTTCATATGTAACAAACCTAATTAGGAACCAGTCCTGTCAACCTATGGGTTTGGCCTTCCGTATTCTTCTTCTTCAGAAAAGACAGACTTGAAAAATGATGTACCTAATCTTTAATATTATTATTTATTTATTCTATAATTATTTATTATCTTTATTGCAGTTAGCATGAAGAGCATTACAGTAAAATAAATACAATACATAATTTTAATAAATGTATAAAACCAGATGCATAGGAATATATACACATATGTTTGTATTGCTTAGTTCAGCACTAAAAGTAGGTCAGATCATTGAGAAGCAGTGCTATCAGGTTTCAGATGCAAATGAAATTTTTATGACTTCGCAGATGTTGTAAATGCTTTTTTAAAGATGGAAGCGCACACACACACACACACACACACACGCACACGCACACACACACGCATACACACACAAAGATACATACAACTGCATGAAAGCACCAAGGCATGCTCATTCACACACATACAGAGTCAAAGGCTGATTGGAGGAGTGAATATCAGGAGTTGTCTGAAGTAGGTCAATGGGATGGAGCTGAGTAAGAAACTGGGCCACAGGTTCACTTTCCTTCTGTAGCACACAATGTAATAGTAGATCAGACATGTTTATGTTTGTATGTTTTTTGGTACTTGGCAGTTAAACATATAATGTAAGAAATGAGGTAGAAGGACATGAAATGAGGCATCTCCTTCAGTTCAGTCATCATGCCTATAACAACCAATTGGTTATGTATCTTGGTGTTTGAGGAATCTCATTATGTTGGTGTTTTGCCGGACCTCCTGATGATTTACACATACATATGTGAACATTGAGTCTAATTTGTTATTTCTTTTCTTACAGAAAATCCTTTCCATCGCAACATGCAACTCTTGCATCCTTTGCCGCTGTTTATGTTTCGGTGAGTAGTGACTGGAACCCACACAACCCCCTGCTCCCTCTAAAACAAGCTAAAGTTCTGTAAAATATCCACTTTGTTGGAGCACAGAAAATAACAAGGGCTTCCATCTGATA
Organism: Chromis chromis; assembly: GCA_900302755.1. Classification (NCBI taxonomy): domain Eukaryota; kingdom Metazoa; phylum Chordata; class Actinopteri; family Pomacentridae; genus Chromis; species Chromis chromis. Next base: position 3,562 of record OMNN01097400.1, read on the forward strand.
GCTTACACTGAAAACTCGCCTGTTTTACCACAACTAACAAAATATTATCTGTGCTTGACTTGTAAACTACAGTGGGCAGTTCTTAGCTCAGGGGAAAATCAAATATGTGCACTAGATTGTCAGAGTCTTGAAGGCTGATGGAGCATTTATATATTCAAAGAATTGTTTTTCCAGATGAACAGTTACATATATATATATTAATAATATGCTACAAAAATATCAACCCAGTTTTCACAAAATGACATTCTTGTGCAACTAAACTGCAGTCTCAATTACTTTTTGAATTTCAGTTTCTGCTGTATTATGTTTGTAACATATCACAAATATGTTTCTAATTAACATACCTCTGCCATGTGTTTTAGTGCTTCACTGTCATTCCTTTTCAGGAAACCAATGATATATTAAAAGGGGCAGGACTTTACAACCTGGTAACCTAGAAAATGGAGGAGACGCTACAAATATGTAGTGAAAGGGTTGTATTTTAATCCCAACCGTGTTTTCATAAACCTATCCACTTACTTTTAAAACTAAACCTAACCAAAAAGCGAGTGAAAACCAAAAGTAGACGACAACAGAAAACTAAACTTCTGACACTGATGGTCTTTCATCCATCATGGGACGCGAACCCTGGTCTTCTGGATAAAACCAGCTTCTGGTTTATGTCACTTAACGCTCCTAGGAAGTCCCATTCTGTCAAGCACCATATGTGATGTGCGCATAAGGGTTTGAAAAAATCTTTTGCAGGTTCAAGTATTTGAGAGTGATATAATATATTTGTACACAACTACTAAAAGAATAAGATGAAATGTTGCTGACAGTGGAGATGGTGACACCAATTTTGTTATTTCATGAAGCAGTAATCCTAAGGACAAATAAGTTAGTATGTGTCATGTGTTCACAGATGTACTTCAACAGCACTCTGACGGACTCATCTAAGCTACTCAAGCCCCTGCTGGTCTTCTCCTTTATTATCAGTGCCATAATTTGTGGTTTGACCAGGATTATTCAGTACAAAAACCATGCCACTGATGTCTACTTGGGCTTCCTGCTTGGAGGAGCTATTGCTGTCTATCTGGTAAGGGTCAGTCCCATCTGTAGCCTCCTTTCCAATGGTCTGTCTGGAGCATGTACTGTGTGTAAAAGATGTACATCTTGGTCTGGAAAGCAGAAGTGCCTCAAACCTGCATCATTTCTTCGATCCAGCAGGGGGCGACTCCTCTGATTGTAATGGCGACAGTTAAATGCCGAACTCAAGGCTCAAGGTCTCTACATCCATATTTTATGGATGTAGAGAGCAGGAGGGCCCAACCCTGGTCCTCGAGGGCCACTATCCTGCTCATCATCAAGCTCTGCAGAAGCCTGATAACGATCCTGATCATTTGAATCAGGTGTGTTGGAAGAGGGAAACATCTAAAACATGCAGGATAGGGGCCCTCGAGAACCAGGGTTGGGCACCCCTGCGATTCTTTCTATCTGATACTGTTTTGGCCATTCATGCTTTTAGCTAATATCTCATTTTGCCATGCTAGCATTCTCACAGTGACAATGCTAACATCTTTAGACAGTAGTGTTTACCATGTTCAACATATTAGCTTAGCATGTTTGCATACTTGCATTTGCTAATTAGCACATAGGCACTGAGGCTGATAGGAATGTTGTTTAGGAGATCTTTGCTCATAAACCAAACATTTGACAAACGGAAACATGAATATGGCACATGAATCACTATGTTTGCCAAATATTACAATATTTAATGATCTTGAATGTAACAGATGTCAGTGCCAAATGTCAATCCACTCAACAGTTGTCCAGAACTGAAAATGTCAGTCTGCAGCTGGGACTACAGTAAAGGTCAGGGGATCAAACAACTAATTAGGGTATCAGATAAAAGAAGAATTGTGTTTCAAGTGTTGTATTGTAAATAATGGTTCTCGGTTTCCTGTGTTGCCAGGGATTGTATGCAGTTGGAAATTTTCAGCCTAGTGAGGAGGCCAGCAGCAGTCCACCTCCACTTGTACACCGCCCCCCTTGCTCTTTGCCCCATATAAGCCAGGAGGCTGTCCTCCACCACCTGCAAATGAAAGCCAATATGTCCGCAGAGTCTGTCATACCCACTTCCCACTCCGAGGGCCTGCTCCACCGAGGCCTTCAGCAACAGAGGCCTGATGACAGCCTGAAACGCTCCAGTGCAGATGTGGAAGTGATTTCCCCCCGCAGCCCCCAGAGCAAAGATGCAATGGTGACCTTTAGCCACACCCTTCCTCGTGTGCACACCCCCCAGGCCATGGCAGCATATGAGGAAGCGGCCAGACGCCATGCTGCCACCCTCCACCATGCCTCCATGGACTCTAGCCGCTCTAAGCAGCTTCTGTCTCAGTGGAAAAGTAAAAACAACAACCACAAGTGCTCCCTGCAGGTCCCAGACTCCTTCTCCTCGTCTGTAGACTCGTCATCTGGTCAGTCTTCCCAACATCCACACCACCATGGCAGCATGGAGCTTCGATCCAGCTCTGAGCCATTGGCTATGGGCTTGAATGGGGGCTTTGATGCCCATGCATACATGTCCAAACTGGCCACAGGTGCTAGCACCACCCTGCCCAGTAACTGCAGTGGCATTACCGGAGGGGCCAGGATATCCATGCAATCTCGACCTGGTTCTTCGCAACTTGTTCACATACCAGAGGAAGCTCATGAGAATTACAACACCATGTCCCAGAGGACAGTGGGTGGAGGAGGAAGTGAGGAGATGTCGACAGTAAATAGCACAGTTCAGGCTAACTGGCAAAGGGCAGCAGAGAAAACTGTAGCCTGTAGGACTAATGAAAATGGGCAGAACACCCAGCCACGAATCATGCAAGTGATTGCTATGTCCAAGCAACAGGGACTACTACAGACCCATTCCAAGAGCTTAGATGAGAGTAGCATTGGCTGCAGCACCACTGGGAATTGCCAGGTCTCTGTTCGCTACAGGACGCTAACTGATCAAGACCCCACCAGCACCACAGGGCCCAGCTCGCTAGGTAGCACCACAGGCAGTATTTCAGGGAGCACTGGAGCAATTGTCCGAGTAGAGGCCCACCCTGAAAACAACAGACCAGTAATCCAAGCTCCGGCCACAGATGGAAGTGGATCATGGAGGTGGCGGTCCCTTGATTATGGAACTGGAGCGGGTGGAGGTGCAGGGACTGGTGGAGTAGGAGGAGGATCAGGTGGCGGAGGTGGGAGTTTGAGGCAATCGTTTGACCTCAATGATCTAAGCAGAGATTCAGAAAGCTCAGACTCAGTACGTGAAGGGTCGATTGACAGGAAGCGTACTAATCACATCATTACTACCACTGCCACTGATAGCACCACACCCATTGTTACTGTCCACACCCAGAACACCAGCCAGTCAGAGCAGAGGCTCCATCCACAGGGGCTGTCTACCATAAGGGTCACTCCAGGGGATGGGAGCGGTTCTGGATCTGGAGGAGGCAGTGGTGGGGGAGGAGGAGGTGGGGGTGGAGAGACTGCTTCAGAAACCCCATCTGTCGCCTCCAGTCGTGAGTCCACACTGCGAAGAAAAGGCAATAATATTATCCTGATTCCTGAGAGAGCCAACAGCCCTGACAACACTCGGAACATTTTCTACAAGGGAACGTCTATTGCTCCTGTTTTCAAGGACTAACATGCAAATTGACTGGAGACTTGTGACAATATGTAGCTAACAATGCAAGCTGTATTTTCAGAAAATCTGTGACAAGAGTAATTGTTACCTGTCAGTGTTTATATCACAATAACTTAAAAAGAAAAAGTTTTTGTTTAGCATGATTTTTTTGTATGTGTTTACACTAAAGCACAACCTTTTAAGTGTTGTATAATTAATCACTGTGTACTTTTGTGGTCACTCCAAAGGAAACCTATTGTAATGTTGATGCTGTTCTAGTGGTTTCAGGAGAGGAGAACCTTTTTTTAGAGTCCCATATGTTTTGGATAAAACCTCCATAATGAAAAATAAGTTGCAAAGTAACATTCAAACTGTAGCAAACTACTGCAAAACAATTGTATCATAGCCGTGAGACCAATGTTTACTTCCCTGCACTGTAAATACTGTGTATGTTTGAAAAGGGTGCTACACCAGAAAATACTATTTACGTACTATACAATATACAATGTACGATCTGAATAGATAAAGAATGAATTATTTTACAAAGAGTCACAACTATGACATTAATATGTGACAGAGATATGTTTTCTATTTTGTCTCTTTTCTGTACAGATACCACATATTCAACAGAATACTGTTTTGAACCATAAGTGTGCTTAGCATTCCTTCTGTAGCTATGAAGTCAAAGATGCTGTGACTTGCACTGAAAATAGTGTTTACTGTACCTCGTATACTGTAAACTCCAATCACCAATCTTTATATTCTGTACTTATATTTGGACATCCATGCCAGTATCATACCTATTGCACACAGAAGCAGCAAAGCAGTAGAATATTCATCTTAAGATAGTAAGATATTTTTACAATAAAGTATTAGAACATTTTAAAAGTCAGTGAAATAATTGACCTTAAGTTTCCTGACCATTTTTGCAGGTCCCAGTCTGGATAAAAACTGTTTTTGTAGCTTCCTAAAGAACACTTTGTGATGTTGTTCATGTTTGTACACAAGATTTCAAAGTGAGGTGGTCATTTTGGGGTCCCCAGAGTTCCAAATTGGAAACCACATCTATGCATTGTTGTGCATTGATATGGTTATGTGAGTGGCAGTTGAAGTATTTCATGCATAGAAATGAACAGACAGATCAACTGAGACAAGCTAAAGATTATGCTAATTAACACAACAATAATCTGAAGTTTAAATGAATTTACTTTCAAACTCTGGATGAAATGTACTTACGTTTGCTATGTACGATGCCTTGTTATGGCCCCAGATTAAATGACAGCTCTAAAAACTAGGTTAACAGTGATCATTCCTTTAGTTAATTCAAAAACACTATCTGCCTAAACCACCAAACCTTCCAAACACACTACAAAAGAAATAAAGCTAAAATAATCAGTAATGATGGCAATTGTATGCCCTTATGCACCTGGGAGCTTCCAAGCTTTGTTCAGACAGCAAACAAACATATTTCCCAAAATATTGCAGTTTCATTCATCATCTTTTTGTTCGAAACATTTAGGTATTTTACTGGCAGAATGCTGTAAAGCACTGTGCTCTGGATGTAGCCTACATTCACAGGTGCTATGTGTAGCATTTTGCAACAATATACAATATAATATTGCTGTCAATTTGTAATACCTCAGTATAAGTATCATCATAAAATGAAACTATATTTGCATCTGTGGCTTTGCTGGACAAAATAAGCATGTAACAGGTGATGTGCTGTGCTTACCACTCTTTGCACTGGTATGCACTGGAAGAACAGCACCGTCATCCAGTTTTGTGCTGTCATTTCCATTTGTGCCACAAAACAACCAGCAGATTTTCTACCAAACCCAACCCAAATGCTATGTATCAGATACCACGTAGGTGCCAGTAGAGGCTGCCACTTCTCCCAGAAACTCTTTGGTTTTTGTTTATTGTAATATTAAAAGTTTCAAATGAATATGTTTTTTACATAGTGACTGTTGGGAAAAGCTAAAAGAGGACTGTTTATTAGTTTTGAAATTACAAAATATGTTGTTTACAATGGTTTACATTATGGTGCATATCATTAATTTGTATCTTTGTGGTAACATAAGCACCCACTGGATATAAATGAAATTTGGTACAAATGCTCCAGTATTGACATTATCTGTACTATGAAACTAGCAGAGTGATTATGTGAGGAGATTTGCCAAAGCTAGAATTTTTAATAGAAAACAATATAAATCATCAGTATTTGTATAGCAAGCCTGCATTATATTGTACATGATTTATTCTTTACCCCAGTAACATTTGCATGATAACTTTTTCATACTGTGTATCACAAGATTTTTTTTTTATCATAAATGTGCTTTTATTTTGAATTTACAGAGGTGTTTAACAGTATGTTCTTTATTTCCATGTATATGACAATCTTCTTTCTTTTTTTTATCCAAGTACTGTTGCCCCTTCAGGTCATTACCACAGGCTGGTTTTGTTTTTTCACTTAAATGAAGCTGCCATTCTCTCTGCATTATATTCATTTAATATGTGTACATAATATTAGAAAGCTAAAATAAATAACTGTGGTTTGAATCTAAACTCAGTCAATCAAAAACAAAATATATATTTTTAAAGTTATCCGGGTAGCATATTTTAAATACAATCTTTTGTCTTGTTTAAACCCTCAAGTGACGGGGCTTCAGTGCTTCAAGCACTTATGTTTAAGATTTGGTTTTAAGGTGCACCTTAGAATAAGTTCTTGTAACCACTATCAGATTTTGCCTGACCTCAAAATGCCAAAATAGGAAACATGAGAGAACTCACTCACACTCACCATTGCTACCATACAGTGTTAAAGTACTGAAGTAAAAAATAAAATACTGTAAAATATTGAATTCAGTTCTTTGTTGTTTGAATTTATACTTGCCAGGCATTAGAAAATCACAATCAAAAATGCTTAAGGACAACATGGCAACAACAAAACTAGTAAGTAATGCCTTCTCCCAAATGGTCCCATTAACACTACATAGAATTCAGTTTTAATACTACAGACTAACTAACCCTAGCCTGACTGTTGCTGCAGAGGGTGAGACCCATTTATGTATTCTGGACAACAATGGAGTGTTATGAAATAGATGAATGAGATATATCAGGCACTGACATGCACATAGAACCCATAGGGGGAAAAAAACAAAAAAACAAGAGCTCATTTGCAAAGTCTACCAAAGTGGATTTTATAACGTGCAATGTAATGCATCTGGTAACGGAGACCATATTGGAGAGAGAATGAGGTACATGATATATGTGAAACCAGCTTGTGTGATGCCACCTGGTGTTTATATATATATATGACATTATTATTTCTATTGCATTGTTTTAAATGATTTATCTGATTCAGTCCCAAAGGCCAGTGAAAAGTGACACATGGGTAGAAATGTAGATCCAATGGGTAGAACTGTGAATGGATGCTCTCTGCATGTGTAGACTGTCGTGTTGTCCTTGGATGAATAATAAATGTCTTCTGATACTGTGAGCAGCTGTATCGATTCTATGAACCAAGAAAAAAAAATCTAAATGGATTTGCCACCAGTTCAGTTTAAACATTTTAAAAACAAGCTCAGTAATTCAGATTTTGTAAAACTGTTAAATATATCAAAGTACTGACTGCTTAAAGTCAGCATTCACACTGAGTATTTGTAGCACGTGATCAGAATAGATGACAAATTGTGCATTGTCTAAACATTATGAATAAATGTTTGCTAATGAAACCATGTCCTCTCATCCATTTTGGCTGTTATCATTTCAGATTGAGTATTTGTTTTACTGTGTCCTCAAATGCAGAGCATGTTACTTAAGTAGCCTCACTGATTATTACACTGCAAAATCTTGAAATGGACATGGAACCGAGTCTGCAAATCTCAATCCCAATGTGTGGCTCTCTTATGAAAAGGAAGCAAATAATGTGAAAAGTAAAACAGTTTACATTCTTTACAACTATTGGGTGATTTTTTTGGGATGCTTTTTCATGAAACTATCCATGAGGTTAAAATGCCTATATTTTAAAGTTTGTCTCCATGGTGGCTCGGTTGTTAGCATCGTCACCTCACAGCTAGAAGATCCCTGGGGCCTCATTTATCAACCGTGCGTACGCAGATGTGTGGGTAATGAGTGCGTGCGAACATTCCCACGCAAAGTATGGGATTTATCAACTTGTACTTGTGCGTAAGAACATGCGTAAATTTAAGCACAACTCTTACCATGCGTACACACAAAACCGGGTGGTAGAACAGTGAAACTACAAATATTTCAGAAAAAGTCTGCCACATCATCTTGGCTTGCTGCATGCTTCATACCTTGGCCATCAGACAAGGCGTCCCTCTGCAGGAACCCCCCAGAGCAGAAGAGCCGATGCCTAACACAGAGCCTGTCCCACCCCCTAATGCCGCTGCCATTCAAGAGAGAAGATCATACAGAGACTTTAGGTAAGTCTGCCTGTTTCAGATTGAAAGTGTGTGTGGGAAAATAATCTCATCATTTAACATTTTTAACATTTGCATGAAGCAATCTGTGCCAGTGACTCGTTGATTTGCTGTAGAGTGTTTGCGATGTTTGCCAGTTGATCCTTTATTTCATTTATGGATTTGGTTGTCTCCTGTTGGTTTCGCAGCACAGCCTCCATCAGCACCCTCGGCCCCCCAGGAGGCACCAAAGCCCCGGCTGCTCTGGTTCCTCCAACTCCCCCGGCTCCTCCACCGCCTCTGGCTCCAGAGCGCAGGGGGGACTGGCTTGAGTTTCTGAGTTTTTGAAAGAACATCACATTATTGTCACATTTATTTCAATTTTCACAATCTGTCCAAATAAATGTTTATCAAACACCTCAGCCCAGGTTTTTATTTTACCTGCAGTGTGACTGGTTGATGGTACAGCTGTTTCTGTTGGGAGAGAGTCTGTGTCTCTATCAGGAATAATACCACGTAGTGCTGTGTCCCCGATAATGCTGGCAATATGGGTATCCATGGGTAATAGCTGGGTGGTTGCTTGTCCTCCAGTTAGTTAATTCGTGTCTGTGAGCCGTGATGCATTTTTTGGCACAGACTCTGATGTCAAACCATTTCTTTTTTACTTCTGACACTGCTCTTTCCTCAGATCCAACAGAATTAACTGCAGCAGTTACCTTTACCCATGCCAATTTTTTCTTTTGTTGGTCACACCTGCATTAAGTGTTCCAAACAGTATTTTTGGTTTGCTTCTACTTCTCCTACAAGTACCTCAATCTCTGTGTCAGAGAAATTCCTCTTCTTCGTCCTCTTTGCCATGATTTTGGATAGGGAAAAAGTCCATTCATGCATTCTTAAAGGAATTGCTGCTACCATATATGGTCAATTGGAGGCGTTTCTTAATGCAAATGAGCCTAAACATGCACAAGCGTAGTAGTTTAGAAAGGGTGGGATTTATCAACACAGATTACTTACTGGTGTGCGTACGACTGGTGTCTGCACGCTTGATAAATATGATTTTTTTTGTACTTACACACACTCTAAATGTCAGTCCTATGAAAAAATTTAGAACCTTTTCTACGCACAGGTTGATAAATGATATTTTTTTGGGGATGGAAATGTATCTTCCATGCTTGTGTCAGTAATGATAAGCCCCACTCGTAGAAATAGCCCCTTTTTGAATTTAATGTTCAAGATGAGATGATGTGAGAGATGTCCTAATCTCAAAAAACAACAAACACTCTTTATAGGGAGTTCTTCGTGGAACTTAATGACAGTGCTTCAATTGACAAGTTTAAGCTGCTCTCTACTCTCTTAGTGTGTAGTGGGTAGTTTCTGCACTGTGTCTTGCTGCAGGCTCTAATTCCTTCTCTTTGGCTTGGTAATCTGTGAGCTGTAGAATTCACTGCCCTAGAAAGACAGCTAAAGTCAGACTGACCCAGCCGGCATCCTGGCTTTTGCTTGCGCTCTCTCCAATGCTCCTGATGTGATGATCTACGGAGACCCTGGTGCTCTGGTGATCTCCACTGGAATCCAGTGGGTATGCTGAAAAAAAAACCATGTCGAATATTGTTGTGTCATCCCGATGTGTATCAGCGACTGTTGTGTTTACTGGATCGGGGTAGAAGTTTCCAGGTGGAATTCCCAGAATACAATCAAGCACAATAACAAAATACATCTTCATTTACGAGAGCTATTAACAGCTGCGTCATCTTCATCATCTTTAGCCCATCCATGAGCTTTTCACAAACCTAACCAAGTAGTTGATTTGCCTAAACCCAACCAAAGAGCAACTGAAAATGAAAGTAATAACACAAAAAAACTTAAATAATAATAAGACTACGTCAAAAAATGATAGTCCCACACAAAACACAGATCCCAGTATCCTGGGTGAAAGTCCTTGTTCTGCTAGTTTGCTTCCAAGTGCTCTGCTCTTCGTCTAATCCTATCTTCCTTGTGCCTCGGGCTCAGGTCTTCTCCAGTTGCAGTTACTTTCTCTGTCAGCCCAATCAAGCTCCAGTCTGCAACTGTCTGCGTCAGATGCCATGCACAACCTCCTGCATCACCAACCAGTTGATCAGCCACCTTCACAGCCACATGCCATGCTCAGAGCCACAGTCCCCGGGATGCCCAAACAAACCCCTAACCTGCAACAACTTCCCTTCCACTGTGTTCACTTCCTCACCACTTAGACTCTTTTAGAATGAAAACCTTAAAGGCCTGTCAGCATCCTGCATTTTGGATCCAGCAATCGCATTACCAGATTTGAGTCACTTTAAAGTAAATGTAACCTTGTGAAAACGGACCTCTTGTGGTTGTGTAGTTATTACAAGACAGCAAAACATCCTACAATGGATGGATGATGAGACCAGTTGACCAGTTTGTGTCGTCTCTTCTACCGGGAGTCAGCATTGGTTTCTTTGAAGTGTAACCACCCGACTGTGTGACAAAGCCAGTAATACAAAAACTAAACCATAGAAAGGTAAAGACTGAATGTGAATACTTTGAGTGCCTATTGCAAAAAATGAGTCCTTTGCATAGTATCATAACCGGCTTTTAATGTAATGACAATCTTGAAGAATAGCAATGAGTCCACATTTGATTATGTAGATTTAGGCAAGTCAGGTCTTCGATAAAGCATGTTGCAGGATGGTGAAGCCTCTGTTCAAACACATCATCTTGGGTCCCTAAATGCTTCACTGAAAGTCCAAAGATTACTGAAGCTGTTAGGTGGTTCTTCAGCTCATAAGTGTGGGTGACAGGTTCTTTGCAGGTTGACTCCCTTACATCTTTTATTCAGTTCCTTAATTATCTCTGACCTCACTGACAACAGTATCGTGTGGTGCTGTTAGTGGATTAATCTGTTCATACAGTAAATATGCTGTGCTGTAATGCTTTAAGCAGTGGCTTTCTACTCCATTCTTGCCCCAGATGTGTCTTTTGAGATGAAAGCCGAATGATGCAGCGTTAATTTCGCACATATTCAGGCCTTATTTCCTCCTTTCAGAAAATCTAGTCTTTTCTCTCCTCTGTCCCCACCACACTCTGTTACTTTGTCTCTTTGAAAGTGTAGCGAAACTTGTTAGCACTGCCATGTCTAATTATCATCATTTGGTTTAAAGCAGGTCATTGAATTGATCTAAAATGAAGAGTTGAGTTTAATGGAGATTCTGCTGGAATACATCAAATTTTAACCTACATAAAAAGACACACAAGTTAAGGCACACACATTGCACACTTAAAACAAGTTTATATAACCAAAACCAATTACATAAGTGATTATTGTATGAATGCAAAGACAAATAAATGGTTCATCAGTCCCGCCCATTACACACTCGACGGTGCTAACCACTGAGCCACCGTGCAGCCCCATTTTCTCTTTCTGTTTAATATAAAAATGTGTTTGATGACCTGTTTTCCCCCTAGGGTGGTCACATCACCATATCACTGAAGTAACTATGATAAGTTGTGTATTGATATTTGCAGAAATTGCATGCAGAAATAATAGAATATAGCTACCTTATGAATTTGTCATGCCCTCCACTTCCTCCTCTGCTAAAGCCAACTCCACCGAAATGCGTTGCCAGAGACGTTTCAGGGATATTGAATGTCGATTTGAAACGTCTCTACAGTCCAGTTACAGTCCAGTATATCTACCGGTTGTCTGAAGTTACGTGACGAGTTTTTTATTTATTTATTTGCACTACAAAGAGTGCATATATTTGTAATTTAATTTTGCCCAGTTGTGGCCTGTTGAGGGGCAATAAATATCAATAAATACATAAAAATAAGTATTTACTGTATATTTATTATAGTATTTACTTCCTCCTCCATCAGTCAGCTGAGTCAGTTCGCGTCCTGATTGGCTATTGTTCCGGTACACGTGACATCACACACTGTGCTACTCAGCTCCTCTTGGAGAACCTCACACACCACAGGATTTCTAGTCGTAAATATTAAACATGTTTAACATTTACGATCTCTCGATCGGAGGCCTTCCGAGCGGATCGGAACGGACAAAATCACTCGTAACACAGGAGAATCAGACACGATGTAGTTTTCAAACATCGGACAATCGGGCCTTTGCCGGCTTTGATCGTAAGGGGGAGATCGGGACAAAAATCGGCCCGATTATCCTGTAGTGTGTGCCAGGCATAACCAGACTATTCAATCAGATTAATTAACTTACTAGACTAGACTACTAGCTTCTCTTTCTACCCAGATAACTCAACTTAGCCCAGGTCAGTCCACAGAGCCTTTTCAGCCTGTGAATTCACCATCTGCCACCTCCTTGGCACATGACCCGGGGCTTAGTTTGGTTCAGTCGCCCTGTGAGCCATTTGTTCCGGTGCCTGAATATTATAATGGGGATTTAGGTACATGCAAGGCTTTCCTTATTCAATGGTCTTTAGTTTGTTGAACAGCAGCCACTGTCTTATTCCAATGACCACTCTCATATAGCTTATTTTATTGGATTGTTGAAGGGTGGCGCCCTTGACCTTAGTTCGGCTGAAATTGGTAATCAGAGATCTATGGCTCATATGAAGCTTTCAGTGTGAAGTGTTGTCCTCTCTTGGGGACTCTCCACTCCCCCCTAGTGGTGGACCTTGGTCCTTCCAGGTCTGGAAGGCTTTCTGTTCTGCTCTTGGTGCTACAATCAGTCTCTCCTCTGGTTATCACACTCAAACCAGCATAGCCTTAACCAAACACTGCTTTCCCTTTCTGGGATGTCGAATGGTTTGTCAGAACTTTCTTGAGGCCACACCCGAGTTTTTGCTTCCATAATGGACTCCTGGAACCTGCTGCTTCGGTATAGTCGAGACTGAAAGGCTTCCTTCTCCAGCTTGACACTGCTCTGGTACCAAGTAGATTTATGAACTGTATGCTTAAATACAATGTTTGTTATACCCAATCCATGCCTAGTACAGAAGTCCACTAACAATACACCACTCCAGGAAACTTCCAGGTTTCTCCATCATTGCCCACATGATCACTGAAGTCCCCTGAGTCCCTTCAAGGTCACCACCCAGAGACTCTAAAAAGGACAGATATGCTGAGCTGCTGTTCACTGCAGATTAGTGCGCAGTTAGCACATGCAACAGTCAAAGCCTAACCCCCACTGACTTGCGGTAAAATAGAGGAAACTTCAACACAAAGGCACTCATCTGGAAGCTTTCTCACATCTGCTCCAGCATCTGTCATCCTGGCCAACTCTTGAAAGGAGAGAGTCCAACCCCTCTCCAGGAGTTTGGGTCCAGAAACCATGCTATGCGCAGGGATAAGCCCAACTATATCTAGTTGGTACCTCTCCACCTCCTGCACCAGCTATGGTTCTGTCCCCACCAGGGAGGTGACATTCCACATCCCTAGGACAAGTCTACACTGCCAGGAGTCAGCATACCCAGATTTCTGCCTTTGCCTGGCACCCAGCTTTGGGCATTGCAGAGTCCATGTGCACAGACTAATGTCGGCGAGAGCAGATGCACACATAAGAATATAGCAGCTGGTTACAGATTACACTGTACACCATGTTATTGTGATTATCCCAGAGGTGTAAAAAGCACAGAGGACGGACGCAGCACAGGATTCCTGGAGAACTTCAGACTTTCTACTGTGTTTGGGCTCCGCTGATGATCACTTGTTTTCCTGGCATGTGTGCAGAAGGTCAATTCACAATGTGGACAGTTTGCACAGCCTAAAATTTTGGGCTGCGTGTGGACGGGAAATGCAATAGAAAAAGAAAAGCAAATGGACCATTACTCACGTTCTGTGGTATGTGTTGAAACAGTCTGAGATGTTGGACTTGTGTCCCTCCCTGTATCATCCTGCTCCATGGACTGTCCACACATGCTATTGCTGCTGTCACTGGTGAACTCTTTACGTTCATCAGCCTCTCCTGTTGAAGGGTCACAGCCTACAAACATCACACATTAGTTTAAGTAGTTAGTGTCTGTATTTCATCCCACTATATAAAAATTGAAGTAAAATTAAAACTGAAATCATACTGTTGTAAAAATGTATGTTACTGTACAATAAAAGTTTTCATTGGTTGCAGATGATACTGGAGGCTGGACTTCAGATTTTCCTCCTGCTGTTGTGTTGTCATCAGTCTTCTCGGACTTTTCAGCATCACTGGCCTCATTCACTAAATCATTCTAAGGAGACACATGATTTATGGGACTGCCCACATGACTACTTCAGATCTTCAGAAACATATTATACTATGGCAAGAAAAGTTTATGAAATGGTCATGGTTAAAAGTTTACCTTGGGTGAGTGGTTGAAAGTATTTGCCACCATATGTCTTTTGAATAATCGATGTAAGTAACAATTTAGTTCGACTCCAATTTTGATTTAATTTGCTAAATAACATTATGATAAGGTTTGTCTTTGACTAATAATAATTTGACACATTTATGGTACTTTAATTTGCAAATACACAGACTATGATACCATGATTTGAAGACAGATTTGTTTGGGAAAGAAACTGTAATGTGTTTTCTTTGTTTCAAACCATTGCAATTATCAAGATTGTGATGGTTTTCTGGTGGTTTGTGGCTCCAGTTAGACTACATTCATAACACACTGAGTATAAGTTTGAAACAGGACACCAACACAGATGTGTGAAGGTCCAGTGTTTTGTCAGCCCATTGAAGTAACAGCTTTAAGCAAAACTGGGCAAGAGGACACTAGTCCATCACAGGACACAAGAGAATATTTATAGGTCAAAAGACCAGATAAAATTTTCATATTTTATGATCAGTTAATGCAGAAAACCAGTCTGCGGTTCACATGCTTTTAGAAAACCGAAACGGTTGTGTAATGATGACCATAATTAAAGAGGAATAAATCTTACCTTGACTTCAGCAGCACTATCCTCCCTTTCTTCTGCAAGACAACATGAGAAAAAGCACACTGTATAACATCAAAGCAACCATGCTATGTAGACTATATTTGTAAATTTATGTAATACATTCTATAATTTTACAAGGGTTGGGAGACAGAAAATTATCTTCTTCGGGC
>OMNN01097403.1:0-10436 GCA_900302755.1 Chromis chromis
CCTCTGTGTGACCTTTGTATGACCCCTGTGTGACCTTTAACACCTGTGTGACCCCTTTACGACCTCTGTTTTAATCCCTGTGTGACCTTTGTATGACCTCTGCTCAACCTTTAACACGTGTACGACCTCTGTGTGACCTCCACCACCTGTGTGCCCCCTTTATGACCTCTATTTGATCCCTGTGTGACCTTTGTATAACCTCTGCTCGACCTTTAACACATGTACAACCTGTTTGACCTCTAACATCTGTGTGACCTCTGTGTGACATCCAACACCTGTGTGACCTTTCTATGAATCTGCATGACCCCTGTGTGACCTTTGACACCTGTATGACATCTGTACGACCTCTGTTTGATCCCTGTATAACTTCTGCATGGCCTCTCCTCAGGTAAAGCCTACGCTCCAGAGTTTTACTACGACACCTACAGCGCTCTGTGGCAGAACAGGCCTCGAGTTTACGGCTTCAAGCTGCAGTGGACTCAGATGGAGCCGAACGCCGTGGACCGAATCCTGGCCTACAGACTGGGCATCAGGCAGGTCAGTACCAGCAGACACTTACATTTAAATTCAGTCTTCATCTTTTCCGTCCTCCACTCTACAGAGTAACCCGCCTGCTCTCTTATAAAATATGAAATCATCTAAAATGTGCGACGTTTTTAATATGAATGTTTTCCTGAATGTTTTAGTGTCTGAAGTCATAAATGTGACAAAACACAAGACGAGTGTTTGTTCTGTTTGTTTCAGCTGATAAACTTTAATGAAGCAGTAAAACTGGTGTCAGGAGTTTATGATGCAGGAAAATATTCAGATTAATCTACAGAGTTCTGTTTGTGCTGGTTTTACTCAAGTAGTGAGGACATCGGTCTGTTTACTGCCAGACATCTCAGTCCGATGCATCGACTGGAGGAGGCTTCATAGAGGATGTAGTCTGGCTCATGGTTTTCTAGTAGGTTGTGTATCACTGCTGATGCTTTTATTATCTGTCAGGGCGAGATTGGTGGACCTGGCCTTGAATTTTAAGAAGTTAGTCTTTAACAGTGAGAAAAGCTACAGAATCAAGTAGAGATGGTAATAAATAATCGATTCATGGCTGTGAATAATTTAACCGTTTAAAAATATATTAACTAATAAGGCAGAAGATGAAGAACAAACTGTACATGTCAGAAAATGTATTGTGACAGCTGCAGTCCCTGGTTGTTCCACCAGGTGGAGCCTCTTACTGTTTAATGACATAGAATATTACAGTTTGTTTGCTGTGTTTAACAGCATAGCGACCCGAAGAGGCTGCAGTTTCAGGACCGCATTTCTGGGGCGTCTTGTTTTTTTTGTTGTTTTTTTAGATTTATTTTTGGCCTTTTATGCCTTTATTAGATAGGACAGTGGATAGAGTCGGAAACGGGAGAGAGTGGGGAAGGACATGTGGTAAATGCCCGAGGTCGGAATCGAACCCGGGACAGCCGCTACGCCATAGCACTTGGGTCACGCGACATAACCGTTTGGCTATCGGAGCGCCCGGGGCATCTTGTTTTTAGCAGCAGCGCTACCTACCGAATTTGATGACAGCTAAAGATTGGCTGTAGTACCCGGTTGCTCCACCAGGTGGAGGGTTTGAGAAGGCGATTACTATGACTACAGGCAGTTAATGCTGGAAAGCAGAGAGCATTGTGGGAGTTTAGCTAGCAATGGGCACCATGACAAAGACTTCTCTGGAGGTTAATGACCTCCAACCAATCACTTATTCAGGACGAGTTGTTGTCGACTCCATGGACGTGGTAGTGGGGGGAAAAGTGGACCTGACTACCCAGGGCCCGAGTAGGGAGAGGGGCCCATGAAAATCCTGATTTTTTTTTTTGTGATGTTTTTATTTCGAATGAATTGGGCCCTCCAATTAATTGGTGTCATAATTTATTTCAAATATATTGATAACATCAACTGAGAGAATGGACTTTATGTCACAGTCCTCCCAACATATTGGACATTCTGGGGGCCCCCTCTTGGAGGCGCAGAATGGTTTAGTCTGCCCGACAATGACCGGCGACAAGTGTAACGTCAGTGAGCCCAGATGACCTGGGGGCTAGCTAGACATCATGCTGCCCAAAAAGCATAAATCGGGGTATCAAAAGAAGAAAGAGAGAAAAGAAAAAGAAAGAAGGCACAATGAGGAGAGGCACTGGCAGCTGTTGACTGCTTCCTTCCCCAAAGGTGAACCTAGTTTGCTTGTTATGCAAAGTCCAATCAAAGTTAACGTAGTCCACTCCAGACAGCTGCTGCTGATGTTTGTATTGCTCACGTGAAGTCTTTAGCTTAGCTAGTTGCCAACCAGGCTGCTTGAGGCTGTAAGTATAAAGACAATTATGGGCCAGCTAACGTTAGCTGTCAAACCAGTTTCAGAAACAAACAGTGGCAACGCTGCAGCAGCTGGAGCAGCAGTGGCCAGTCCTGGTGGCTCTTCTGAAGATGAGGCTGAGATTAGAGATGAGCAAAGGCAAGGTGAGATCGTTGTTCAAGTATTCAAGGGCGAGCTCCCCTCTCCGACGCCCCTTTATGTTGGTATGTTGGTTCGCGAAGGACTGCTACATTTAAAAAAAAAATCAGTCCTCTCTTGAGCTCCTTAATGCCATCTGGAAGATGCAGCTACAGAGCATTTTTGGAGAACCTTGTATTGCTTTGAGAATTTTCTGCACACTTCCTGTCACAGTTGCAGGGGGTGAACGGGCTTTCAGCAAGTTGAAGCTGGTTAAGAACTACCTGAGATCAACAATGGGCCAGGATAGACTGAACAGCCTCGCCATTCTGTCGATTGAAAACCAATTAGCCAAACAATTGGCTTTACAGATCTTATTAGTGACTTTGCAAACAAAAAGACCCTCCAGTGGGCATTTACTGGGATGTAAATTACATCTTTACATGTCGTGTCAGCAAGGCTTTATTTCTTTTTTCTGCAAGCTGAAGAACAATTTGACAGTTGACATTTTGTACTATTGCAGGCTCTATTGATAAGATGAAAACGACCTTTGATGTAAAAAGTTTCACACTTAATATTTTTCTGTTCATTTCATTTGATTCTGAGTGTACAGTTGTCTCCTGTTCTCCTGTGTAAATGTTTTTAAATCAAAATTTGTCATGGATTAAAATGTTAGTACACAAACCAGATGTAGCTTAATGTTTTAGGTATTTGAGCACAAGAAGGCCAAATGCATCAATTCAGGTGGTGAATGAAAGAACCACTCTTCAATATAATCAGATGTGATTATAGCTTAAAACCCTATTTAGGCTTTTTTTATTTTAAATAAATACCCCTTTTTTCTTTTTTTTTTTGGCTCACACGCCTTGTGCACTGGCATGGATAGGGGCCCACTGACATTGAGAGTGTACAGGGCCCCGAATTTGGTGCTAAGCTCCTGGTAGCAAGTACGGGACTGTTGTGGTACAGTAGCACACAGTGACGTCCGACACGAAAAAGTTTCCACTAAAAGTGTATGTCAAGTTTGACGATGAGTGCGTTGGTGCACAAAGGAGGAAACAATCAGTAACCGTCAGTAGGTTTAGTGGGCTCAACAGCCATTGAACCAGAGAAAGAAAGGGCTACCAGTAAAGGTGGAATGAGCCGGCAATTTCCCTTGAAACTTGCCTGGGCTTGTACAGTCTATAAGGTGCAAGGCATTGTGTGTGTAGTGGTCATTTATCGACCACCATTCTATCCCATGTCTTTGTTTAACTAGCATCTTGATAAGCTACTTGACTGGCTAGATCCACTAAGTAACACCATTGCCATCATGGGAAATTTCAATGATGTTCATTTGTAACAGATAAAGGGTATTGTAATAAAAATATACTCTAATAACCTGATACAAATATCTGATGATTGAAATGTTTGAGTGTCCAGTAATTTTGTATTGTGGGATCTCACGTGACCTCGCCAAGGTCAGATGAGCGGAGGAGAGAAGCACAGCGTACAAACCGTGGAACAAAGATAACACATGCCGTCTGTGTAACTCATGCTTATGAAACTTTTGTATACTTGTATAAAAACCTCCATGTTTCTTGTTTTAGTCAGTCAACATTGCTTTGACTTGAGAGATGACTCTGTGTGGTATGTTAAACTTTTGACACAACCCACAACAGAGAGGCATGTTAATTGACCATGTGTATGTGAAAACACAGTATGAAGTGGAGTCAATAATGTGGCCAACATATTTTAGTGACCATGAGGGGATTGTTTGTGCTTTTAAATTAGCAAGCAAAGTGACATTGGACTTTTGAAAGCTGTAGTGTTAGCCAACGTATTCGCAGAATTTGTCGTGTAAGCATTGGTAGTTTGTATTGTACAGTTTGTATTGTAAGTATAAATAGGGTAGAGGTTTCTTTTCCTGTTTTACAACAGCATTTGCAAGTAAAAAAGGAACAAGATCATAGCAGCCCCCATATCTAATACACCATATAATTTATGTTAATTCCTTTTTCATATATCTATCGAGAGACATGGAATGTAATAGACATTTAATGAAATCCATGTGAGTAATGTAATGCTGTAACTTGTAATTTGGCAACAATCTCAATTGCACCCACCCCATATGCTGCTGTAATGCAGATTTTGCTTTACCTTCCATGTAGTGTCAAAAAGCACTGATAATGGTACTCCTGGTTCACTGGGATGGGGTTCGATTCCCTGCAGTGTCCTGCTGATTATTTTGACAACATGAAAGTTGCTCTCATTTCTTAACTACTTAGCTCTACTTCGTCTTAATAACTTCCATATGAGTAACACAGCATCCAAGTTGGTTGCAGTGTGGTCACTCCACAACTCTTGTGAAACAACACATTTGGGGCAGACTGGACAGTGGATGTGCGAGTGACAACTTAATGTGTCATGGCAAGGCACTGACCTTTGCCGTGCCACCACTCAAAGGCATTTTCATTATCTGACCAACTTTGACGAGCCTGCACATGCTCCAATCAACCTCAAACTTCACGTGCATGATCAAAGCCCAGCCTTGATGACATGCATATGGCGATATCCAGTCTCACTCGCTGACCAACAAGGATGCGAGGACCCGCCCTGCTCGCAGCTTTGATTTAATCTTGGACATTTATTGCACAGGGTTGTCCTAAATATTTAGTTTGCCTCCACAATGCACAGACATCAGGTGAATCCACTCACTTTGCCTCATCTTTTGTGTTCAGTTACTGCTCAATAAAACCTAAGACAGAAATGCTTTGCTGCAGCTACAAGAAACAGCAAAAGGCATTATGGCTGTCACAGTAGTTACTGATGCATGCAGGCTGTCTGAGAAGGTTTTCATCAAAGTGCTGTATGGTAAAGTAAAACAAGGTGAAATGACCACTTTAGTGCCGTTGCAGAGTGATATGATGACAGCCATTTCCACTTTTGTGAGTCAAAGCTTATCAACACATTTAAAGCTAATACATCTTTACCAGTCTGATTGTTTGCCTCTTGGTCATCATACCCTTCCTGACACATCAGCATCCATCAGCAGCACACCAACGTATCAATCAAAGTGATGCCATCTTTAATCGTATCTGACATGGCAATCTGTGTTCCATGGTCTGCCATCTCATGATTACCAATTCCCACACAGCGATGAGCTATGCAGCCGTACACGAACCAGAGCTCAATGTTCCTAACAACCTTGTTCCCAAGGTGCCTCTGCACACAGGCAACATGATGATGTTGCCTGTGTGAGCCAGGATGACTCTGGCACATCTAGGAAGGAACTGTAAGAGAATAAATTAGCAGATGTCACAAAGGCAAAGTTAACATGTTTTTTCCACTACAAATGAAACCATCATTTCCTAACATTTCCTGAAAAAGTCACCTGCTTTTGTTATAGTGTATAAATGCAGAGGTGAGGGGCATCATTTGGTCCAGAATTAGAATCAGCTTTAATGGCCAAGTACGTCCAGTCAAAATAACTTACTGCAATGCGGGAGTGAATCCTTTTTGGAAAAAAATTTAAATTCACTTCGTGACTCTCTTCTGTTCACTAAAATTCAGCTGTAGGCAGTTAATGTAGCATATAGAGTGTCAATGGAGAAAGAGCTAGCCAAAGGTAACATCTGCCGGGAGCATACCTATGTTCCCCGCTTTGTATGGGACCGGGGACCCTTTTTAGTAAAAACAGGGAACATAGGACCCTTTTTAGAAAAAGGGTCCTATGTTCCCTGGTATGTATTGCGACCGGGGAACATAGGACCCTTTTTAGGAAAAACGAGGAACATAGGACCCTTTTTAGTAAAAACAGGGAACATAGGACCCTTTTTAGAAAAAGGGTCCTATGTTCCCCGGTATGTATTGCGACCGGGGAACATAGGACCCTTTTTAGGAAAAACGAGGAACATAGGACCTGGGGAACATAGGGATGACCCCCATCTGCCTACCAGCACCCCGTTTTTTCCCTCATTTACAGTTATGAACAGAACAATTTTATTCAGACATATGACAGTGATAGAGAGAGAGATGGTGCATGTCTGATATTTGCAGTATACACAAGATTATAGACAGTACATCTAGTCCGAGTTGTCTTACTACAATATGAACACGTTTGTGTTCCAGGATAAAATGTTTTTCCTCACATTACGTTGCGAGACTGTCCTATCGACTACCATACACCTGCGTCAATATGTCTTAATCTTGTGCGTGTCCATTAATGCAACTGCATAATTTTCTATCCGATGAGTTTTTTAAAACGTTGCAGGGATTTTTCTGAGCTACTTAGATTGTTGTCACGACTTCAGAGAAGTGATCAAGGTGCTTATCCAGACATGAAGCCGACGCATTTAGATGCCTTCACATTAATGGAAAAGAGCACGTCAGATAGAGGCGCTAATTAGCTTAGCATACTGGAAGAAGCAGGGAAGAGCTCAGTTCTCCCAAAAGTCAGAAATGTTGCAGCACCTTTAATCAAAACAAATCTCACTTCATCAGACTGTATAAAAAGATAAGACAAGCCTAGTTAAATTAACCAGCTGTTGACAGTAGATTGATATTTAACGGAAAGAACTCTTGTTTTTAGCAGGATGGTTTATGTGCAAAAGATAGTTCATAGTAATGGAACAGTCAGTGCAACAGTGTGGCTTATGGATGGACAGCAGTAGAGCTCTGACTATCTAACTTTGTTGTAACTCAGATTCTTTACTTGGCAAGTAGGACTAACCCATTTGTGCAGTTTAAAAGGATTTATCATTATGAATGTATTATGGCTTGTACTCTGCTGTTCCATATACAGTTAACATTTTTAACCCCTTAACGCCTGTTTTCGCAAATTCGCAACATACCGCTTACATTCAGAATGCAGCCGAGATTCCCCCAATGCCGGTTTGTGCATATTCAATGCGTACCTAGGAACCTTTTGCAAGCACTGGATTCTCGTAGGACCGGTTGGAGTGGCAGCAATTTTTTTTTTACCATTAATGCCTGTTGCATCCTACCTTTATATCTATTCTATGTGCTATAGACAAATTAACAATCTCCACTTAATTTAAAATCAGCTTGAAAGCAAAAACACAAATAATTTAAAAAAAATTATACAATTGTAAATAAATTCAGGCGTCATGGGGTTAATAAGCTATAAGTTAAGCTAAGTATCAGAGCCCCCATATTAAAACTATACTTTTCGTCAGTCACCTCTCAGTGTGAGGTGACT
This sequence comes from Chromis chromis, assembly GCA_900302755.1. Taxonomy (NCBI): domain Eukaryota; kingdom Metazoa; phylum Chordata; class Actinopteri; family Pomacentridae; genus Chromis; species Chromis chromis. The sequence goes on from OMNN01097403.1 coordinate 7,665, forward strand.
CAGTCATAAGCATCGACTGCTATGTGTAGAGAACTCCAATGTGTAATGAAGCCATGAATCTTCCAGCAGAGTAGACAGCGGTGCACAATGAAAGTGATAACTGGAGCCTTGTTTGAAGTGGAAGATCTGATGTCTTTTTCCCTTTGCCACGACTTGCTGCGTGTACAAATTCAGAGCTAGAGGCAGTGCAGTGGAACAAATGAATAAGTAAAACACCTTACGTCTCTTCTTAATTCACCCTGGAGCTGTTGATCAGCAAGGAGTATCAAGTAGCTGCAGCTGTGAGTAATATAATACCTACAACCTGAGCAGAGCAGAATAAACTCTTCCACACAACCTGTTTAAGGTTTAGAACACAGGGAACCACCAGACAATGTTTTGTTCTCATCCTGCAGGGTTTAGACGTACTGTTGCTGTCTGGCTGGGCCACCGCCAGCCCCACCTATAGACTAATGAAAAATTAATGACAGCTGATTCCAAATATAATTCCTGCAGATCTGAAAGAACTTCTGAAACACTTATATAACAGCGAGTGGCCTTAAAGTCAGCTCTGTTTTACTAAATCAGCAGTGAGATGAGGAATAACAATGAAGCTACCATTTATGTCTGCTTCATACTTCACTCAATCTAGTGCTGAAACTAAAATGTGAGGTGCATAAAATATGAACCCTCCCCCCCCCAAAAAAAGTCTTGTTGCTCCACGGCTGGCTGGCAAATGAGCACCACTGCAAATGAAAAAACAAACCAAGCAGCTCCAGTCAGCTTGAACAAAGCTAGCAGACAAAGCATCACACAATCCTGTTCAGTTAAAACAGTAATCTTCTGCATTCCGTTTTGTTTTCATTTCGTTTTTATCTTTTCATGCTCAAAGAACTTATTCCTGACATGTCTTAGCGCTGTTCCTCCCAGACATCCGCTGCTAGGTAAACTGATCTGAAGCTGCAGGTTCTTGTTTTTTGGCCCTTGGTTGTCATTACTCTGCATTCAAGTTTTTATTTAATTTACACTGACAATATCATAAGTCAAACAGAAACAAAAAAAGTCGTTCCATTTCTTGCTACTACAAGAATCCTCCTGCTAAATTGTGGGCAGGCTGTTGAATCAACCAAAGTATTGGATACACAGATGACCTTACAGGATCACCAAAGTTAAAAAAATAAATGTCTATGTAACGGAGTTAAAAATGCACTTTATTAATTATTATTTCCATTTCATGTTTGTTGTTTATTTTAAGTGTTTGTGAATTTGATCTCAATGAGTCATTTTTATTTGTGATTGTTTTATTGATTTTGCCTGTGGAATTGCCCTTCTGCACTTGTTTGTACCTCCTGGGCTTCCGTAGCTTCTCCCGTATAGACTGGTATAGTGATGACGTATTTCTGTAGGCCAACCCGGAAAAAATGGCGCCGGTGGTTCCTACGAAAATTCGCCTATGGGATTTTTGCATTGGATTTTGGATCATTGCAGAAAATAAACTCTGTGTCAAACACGTTTCTGATGCGTTGCTATTTTGTTCAGCTGGATAATCTTCACAGATGAAACCATTTATATGAAGTTTGAAGCGTTAATGCAGCCGAGAGAAGTAAAAAGCTAATGCTATGCTACAGCGAGCTACACTGCTGTCGGTGGATTTTGACGTCACGACCGCTATGCTTCATAGATCTAATCAGCGCTTTTGACAAGCTAGCCAAACCGTAGCTTAATAAATTGTTTATTAACCTAATATTTGCCTTAATCTCAAGATTTAACCGACACGAGCTTTCACGTGTTATTGTAACTGTTTGGCGTGATGACGTCTAATGTCCCCGACAACCACTGTAGTCTCATTTAGCCACTTGTGAGCAACTGCCGTTTTAAGTACGTGTAAAAACTTTAAAATTCACAAGTGGGGGTCTTATCTAACGTAACAAAACGTCAACATCTCTTAAGCTTGTGTTAACCACAGACCTTATTTCAGGCGTCTAAACACAAACCCATTCAAAATCCCCATTTTAGAGTTAGGAACCAAAGCTAACTCACTTCCGGGTTGCATACGTAGACGTCGCATTGACTGTGGAGGGACGTGCCTAAAGCGCCGCCATCTTGGTACAGGGCTAGCAGAGGAGGGAGTGCATGGACATCGATGGAGGTAAGATGTACTCCACAATCTTAAGTAGAATTATTCACTGAATTTTTGACCCATTTCCAAACGGGTTGATTTGTTAAAAACGTCACACACGTAGCTATGACAGGGTGCTTGGATGTGAAAAAAAAAAGTATGATCACTTTTATAGTGCGAACATGTCATTCCTCTATAGACGTAATGCACTGTTGAAGCGAGTGACACTGTACCAAGATGGCCGCCGCGTGGGCACGTCGCTCCAATCGGCAACAGCAGTCAATGCGACGTCTATTATACCGCTTTTCCACCGACCTGGTGCTAGTGCTAGTTCGGAGCCAGTGCCTGACTTTGCACCAGTTGTTTCTGTTTCCACCGCGCAAGCACCGGCCCCAGGTGCTAAAAACTGGTGCTTAGCAAACACCAACTCCTTTTTTTTATTTTATTTTTTTTATTGTAAGTTCAATGCAAGTTACAAACATGTGAGGGGGTTGTAAGCGACAGTAGAGTGATAGAATGAAGTTACATAATATAATATCATAGAGTGCAGGATAAGACAAAAGTAAATACATTTTAGGTTAGGCAACCAAAATCATTTCAAAACCATGAAAACAAGGAAAATAATATTACAGTCTTTATGGCTTTCTTATTTTCTGACTGACTAGTTATGTTGA
>OMNN01097405.1:0-16899 GCA_900302755.1 Chromis chromis
GGCGTCACAAGATTTATGTAGCATTTACTGTGGAGCAAGTCGTAAAGTGTAATTACAGGGGGGGGTTGACACGCCACAGAGCCACAGCCCAGCAGGCAGACTGGCAGGAAGGCAGGGAGACAAGTGATCAAGGCCCATTCATCCACACTGTCTCTCCGTTTGTCTCCTCTTCTTTCTTTGTCTGTCTCTCTGTCTCTCTCTCTCTCTCTCTCTGCAGCTCCAGACCCATAAATCAGCTGCAACAAGTCCGAGCTCCAGCGTCAAAACAGCTGACATGAAGCGCTTCATGGGAACAATACTGTATGGGTGGAGACTGACTGACCAACGCCGCCACAAAAAGCACAAACAAAGAGCCGAACAACAGAAGATAATCCTCACTGTTCTGCTACTTCTGTCCCGACTGCTCAAGTTGTGTCTTCTGCTACAGGTCAGCTGTATTATAACTGGTTTGCCTGTTTTGCTGCAGCTCTTTCTGCTTTGGTGACTTTGGGTACAAAAGCAAAGCATGTACACAAACATCTCTATTAGGATTTGGTATTCTTATTCCTCAAAACTGTTTTCTAAGCCACTTTGCTGCATCTCGGTCTCATCCAGATGCCCTGAAAGATGACAATAAACAAGCCATTTTAGGAACACCAAAGGAAACTCCATTCTTGCCACAATGAAACAACTGCTAAAGAAAACCGACTGTCATCCCAAATGTCATCACATCTCTTTCAAGTCCCACAGCGGGACCGGAGAGCCTGGGAGTTTGCCTCTTTGCGTGTCTGCTGCTGTGTGGGACACGTGGGTTTGTTTACAAGACATTTCGTGTTGATTCTCAGGGGAATGAACGAGGAGAGACTGACGGAGAGGGAGCTGAAGTGAGAGAGCCACAATTTGCGATTGGGAAAATCCCTTGAGATTTATCTCCATGTTTACCATTCCTCCTCCAGCCCTCTGCTTAAAGAGGGACCACTTGGACAATAAATCATCCCTTTATAAATGGATGGGACGCCCAGAACCTTTTGAACTGGGCCTAATTTGCCTGGTAGCTTTCAAAAGAAGAGACCCCCCTGAGTTAGTATATGTCAGGGGCCTCAGTGAAGTGCATTGGCAAAGCACCAGATGTTAAACAGGGTGACGGTGTTTGTGTGTCACTTTCTCTCTCTTCATGCTGTGTCTCCTTTCTAAAATGAAAAATGGTTTTGTAGAAGACTGCCTACATTAACACTGATGAATCTACCTTCTATGGAAGCCCAGAGGTGCCAATATAAACAAGGAAAAATTGAAAGGACTGAACTTTCCTTTTCTATAGCCGTGTCTCCATAACCTATTTTTATGCATATTTTGGAGTATCACATTAGAAAAATTAATAGAAATTTTAAAATAAAAAAAATAAAAAAACTTTTTTGCACTTGCACATAATGGGAGAAGGAAAAACCCTTTATTCAACTAAGTTCTGACACAGCAAACTTATATGACTGATCAGCTGTTTCTGCTTTTCTGGCCATCATGTCCAACACCAGCTGACATGAAAACAACTTTACTAATCAACAATTCCTGGAAATCTCTATTTCTAATTTCTATTTTTCTGTCATAGATGGACAAAGTTTTATACGTTTCTTCTTCTCCAAGATTGTTTAGCAGTTGGCAAACAGCTGGTTCTGTTTCCGGCTTCCTCTCTGTTTATTATGTGTAATGTCACCTATAGTGACAATAATTTGTTTGTTCTGAAACAGTTGATGGAAACAAGCCTAATTCACATTTTCTGTTTTGACAATTTTTGAGACATTTCAACAGTTTGCTTCAAATTCACTTGACAGTTGTATGGAAACAGCTTACGAGGTGGATGAGTGACAATATTACATTTGTCTGTCAGTGCAGTTAAACTGACCTCCAATAAAGATCTTTCTCCACATGCTTTAATATCAAAGCCAACAAAACAAAAGCAAAACGTGGTGACGAGAAAATTTAACTCTTCAATCAGTATAACTTTATTAGGACAAGCTTGAATTTGCTTTGAAAATGTAAATATCCTAATTTTGTCAAGAAACCAAAGCACATGGATGATATCCTCAACACATAACGCTGTCCAGTGGTTTTTATGGCTTATTTCACAAAATAACTCCTGATAGAATTTTGTAATGAAAACAAAAACAAAAGCACTGTTTCTAATAATCTAACCTTTATTGAACCCTTGGGGGAAACTCCTTCTCTGCATTGACCCATCCTATTCAAAGTTAACCTTAACTATACATACTAGGAGCAGTGGGCTGCCGCGGTGCAGCACCCGGGGAGCAGTCACGGGTTAAGGGCCTTGCTCAAGGGCCCAACAGTGGTGGTGACTGGGACAAGCGGTCGCTCTCACTTTCCCACCTCAACCTCTTGCAAGGGGGCTCAACCTGGTGACCCACCGGTTACAAGTTCGCTTCACAAACCACTAGGCCGCCACATAGGCATAACTTTTCTCTCATAGTACAGTGCTGTAATGCTATAATGGTGATCTGATGCTGTGGTCTGGTTCTTCCTCATTGATGTAAAACAAAATCTATTTGAAGGTATTTCTCACATTGTTCTTATCAAGGGGTTTTATTCTTCAGGATGAATAAGCAAAATGTTATGTTTCTTTTCTTGTGCAGTTAAAATTGCCTTTTCTTTGTTTACCTCTTCAGGTACGGAGTGTAAGCGCTGTGGTGACAAGCAGTATTCACTCGATGGACAGACGTGTTTAGACAAAATTAATGTATATATCTCCTGGTCAGATGCCTTCTCTATCATTTTGAATTTCTTGGGACTCTTAGGGATAATTGCTACCATTGGGTTTATTGTTCTGTTTGCAATCTATTCTACAACTCCTATCGTGAAGGCAGTTGGGGGTTACCTGTGTTTCTTGGAACTTCTTTCCCTGCTGGCCAGCTTCTGCCTTACCTTTAGCTTCATTGGCAAACCCACCCAGGCTTCATGCTTCATAGGCATGCCTTTCTTTTTCATAGCCTTTTCCGTCTGCATCTCCTGCATCCTGGCTAACCTGTTACAGATCTTGGTGGGCTTCTCCTTTGATCTGAAGTTAGGATCCTGGATAAAGAAACTTAATCAGCCAGTCGCTGTGGTGACCGTCGTCTCTGGGGTGCAGTTGGCTCTGTCTGTGTCATGGCTGACCATAAACCCACCAATCCCTAAAAATGTGACATCAGGTATAACCATCCTGCACCAGTGTGAGATTAGGAGCCAAGGGTTCATTTTAGCCATGATAGCTTATCAGGCTCTCTTGGCCTTTATTTGTTTCCTGTTTGCATTCAAAGGTAAACAGTTGCCAGATCTATATAAAAATGCGGCGTTGATCTCTGTCAGTATGCTGCTGTTTTTAATCATCTGGATTGTCTTCACCCCACTTTATCTCACTCTGACGGGGAAGTACAAACCGGCCATTGAGAGTGCAGCCATTCTCATCTCTAGCTACAGCATCCTCGGCTGTCACTTGGCCCCTAAGTGTTACATTATGGTGTTCAGAAAGGAGCTTAATAATGAGAACGCCATCACTGAGTACATCAGGAGACATTACGAGCAGAAGGGCATGGCTGTGGTGAGATCATAATTCCATAAATATCCATCAATTATGTGTGGGTGCTGTGCAACAGTCACAGAAACACATCTTCCCACTGAGAAGTCATAGCCAGTGTGTTCTACTGGACCATTTACTATGTTTTTGCCAACAAAAAGCCATGTTTGACCTGAGCTTAATCCAGCCTTTTATGGGTTTACATTTCAAATCAAAGGCTCAGTATATCTGGAAATAACTATTCATTTTCCAGTATCGTATTTTTTAGTTAAGGATTCTGTGTGCTGCCTTTTTAGAACCACTAGATGTTGCTAGAGCACCAAAACAAACACCTCTCCCCTCCCTTCACTGTCATTTACAACCACAAAGCTTGTGTACATCAGACATGCACTGAATGGCCTCAACAAGTTGTTCTCAGCTTGAGCACCAGTGTTTTCAGTTGACCTGTCCTCTTTCTCTCAGACATGCACAGAGTGGGAGAGACACGAGCTGTTTCCATGGTCCACTAGAGCAGACCCATGGATGTACCAGACTGTTTTTAGTCTGTCTCATAGAAACTGTGAGGGAGGTCGCACTCGCTCCGTTTAAAAGCATGGAGAGGCTCAACAGTTTCAAAAGGGGGGACTTGAGTGCACTACAATGCATGTGCAACCAGCTGCCTTTCCCAGCTGGCCTGCCAGGGGTCATGTGGTAGTAAAAAAAATTAGGATCAAATCAGTACAGATGGATTACTCTTTTGTGGGAACAGACTAATAGGCCAAGGGCAAATTGTTGTATGTGGACTGATGACCAATCTCTTGGTCTGAGAAGATCTGTCAGGAAGAAATAACTAAACTGCCTAAATCCAGGTGTACAAAGCCTGTGAAAACGTACAAAGGAAGACTTGATGCTGTAACTACTGCCAAAGTGGCTTCTACAAAGTACTGAATTAAGGGTCTGAACACTTTTGTGAGTTCAGTTTTTGAGTTTTAATACATTTATTAAATGTTTTCACTTCGTCAATATGGATTAATGAGTGTAGATTGATGGCAAAAATGGAACATTTGTCCATTCATAATGAAATCTACAAAACAATTAACCGTACAGAAAGCAAAGGGATGTGAATACTTTCTGACATAACTCTATATGTGATCAGTTGAACCCTTATCAAGACTTTTTGTACTGATTAAACAGACCAAATACATTTATCCAGCCAGACTGTTAACCAGTCCTTGGCTGAAGTCTATTATATTTAACAACTAGACAGACAGATAGGAGAGTAATAATCTTCTCATCGCCCAGAAGTTGAATAAATGCATTTCTCAAAATGTAGATTTTTCTTTTATCTGTTTAAAAGTCTTCACACACTATGCTGCTTGTACCTCTTGAAATATTTTGTAAAGGTCCAGTCTGGCCTTCATTGCAAACTCCTGCTTCACGGCTGTTGCTTCCACTGCTATCATGAAATGATTAGTAAAGAAATTCAGCTTAATTGCAATCTTGCTTTTTTCTCTTGAATTTTCCGTGTATGAATCCATTTTATATACTTGACCATAAAGTAAATATAGGTGTTTGGATAAATAATGTGATTGCTTTTTACTGTTGACCAACCTGTAAATAGTGTATATTTCCTTATTATCTATGTTTTTTTCATATTTTCTTTCTCATACATGTGATACAAATAAGTCAGACATTCTAATGATCAGATGAACAATACTTTACAGTTTTTATTTAAGTGACCAAACAAATTGAAAGACGTGGGCTTTATGTCTCTGATTTCATTAAAAAAGGTATGTAATTGGTTCTGCTTTGGTTTTTCTTCTGCTGCTGCTCTATTTTGTAGTGTGATGGTTCCTTATTTGTACCAATACTGTTACATGTAAAGGTATTTTAGAGAGAAATATTACAATTTATAATGTGACATTGTATATTGTCAATAAAGGAATCTTAATTGTTACAGTGAATACTGTAGCTCTATATCTTCTACCATGAAACCTTATCCAAATTAGAAGACAAACACAAATAACTGTTTTTAGATGTTTTTCAAAACCATGGCCTGAAGCAGGAAAATGTCTGTTACCTTGGGTTTGTGTCATATTTATATCCCTGATCTTTTGATGTAACGCACCTGAAATGACCTCTGTGACATAATTCCGACAATCTAATGTCACTTTAATATTTCATAAATTACATCCTAAAAATGCTGTTATGTTGACACATGAAACACAAGGACAAAATACCAGCTGGAGCTAAAATTTAATTTGTTAATTTTACATATCCCAGTTGGGGTCAGAGCACAGGGTCAGCCAAATTACAGTACCCCTGGAGCAGGAAGGGTTAAGGGCCTTGCTCAAGGATCCAACAGTGGCCCCATTGGACCACTACAAGCCAAGCAAACCACTACCACTAAAAGTCTCCATTTGTAATATTACAAACATAAACTACATTAACTTTGAAACTATAAAGAATTTGTGGAAATAAATATTATTTTTGGTACATTAAAATATAATAATTTTATGTCAAATAACTGTTAATACTAATAACTCTGTTATTAATGTGATGTCAACTAACAAATGTCATAAAAAGAAATAAAAGACAGTTCAAAGGAAATTAAAACTAAAGTATGTTTTAAGAACAAGCCGGATCAGGTACACATTTTACTATGTATTGTACCATGTACAACTGTGTATGTAACAGATACATTTGATTTGATAAAAGAGATTACTGACTCTGCCAATTGGATTTCTTCAGACAGATTGTTCCAGAATCTTGGTACCCTGACTGCAAATGCTAAGACCCTCTGAGGTCAGATGTAGCTGGGGGAGATAATCTATCCTAAATGATACGATGTTGATTAAAACGTTTGTGGATCATCAAAACTTAGAAGACTGTCAAACCAGTCACCAAGATTCTTTGCAAAAAGCTTCATATGAGCCCTAAAGGATCATGATGATAAAACATTTCCTTTCACCACTAGATGGCACTCTTGTAACATCTATGAATTGCTTTTAATGGTCCTTGATGCTTAGACAATCACATCATTAACTGTTTTTAGGTACAATTATGAATTATTGTGTTTGTACAAAATACACAACATCCATGATTCGGTTCTGCACCTAGTGTTTTATTTATTAAAAAAATACAAAACTTCAAAAAGTTTCCATAGGAAAGCGCTGTGAATTTGCAATCCCGTCTCTTTCATATCCATTTCAAATGTATGGTTAAACACTGCTTCTGCTTCGTATTAATATTATGAACAGATTCTTCGCATTCTACAAGTTACAAAACATAAAAAGATACAATAAAGAGGAGAAGAGGAGAGGTGCAGTCTGCTTTTTGAGTCCCTGTGTTTTAAGTGTTAAACTTGAAGATCTGTTTTTGGTGGCTACTGTAGAGTCTGCTGACAAGTTTGAGGATCACATGCTTCACAATTAGCTGAGCCGTCTATTGAGTATGTGCATCTACATGGTCATCCTGTAGCCGCATCAGCACAGCCTATATGGTGTATTGACACGCAGATCATGATTCATGCAGAACAGGAAATAATGTTCTTGACCATAATCAGCAGAGAAGCATTGACAGAACAAACACACGGAATAATTATTACAGAAATGACACGGAAAAAAATAAATATGGCGTTGACATATCTTGAGGATTAACACTTGCGGGGTTCTGTACAGAAGTGGAGATCATGGGAAAGATAAATATTAATATAGCAGCCATTTTTGAGGAATTAAATCACCCTTCCAACCACCTCTTTGTGAGTTACTAGCTAGGGATGTGACTTCAGCGGTTAGCAGGGCCATTAAGGGTCAGCAGTTCACTGTTCCTTGCTTGTGCAGTAAGAAGTCTGCTTCTATTCATTTTGACATCAATTAAAAGCACAAGTAACCACTTCTCGGACTACTGCCACAGTTTTACGTGCTGTAAGTCCTATGTTGATGGGAAACATATTGAAGTAGTTTTGTGATTTATTTATTTTTTTATCCCAACAATATTCCAATTCAGTAAATAGGTTCATAATGAACTGTAGGACTCAAGTGCTTACAGTTCTCCGATATTAAAGGCAGGAAAACTGCAGACACTAATTCAAGTAACAGAGTTGCCCTGTAACACTCTGCTTAGAACCCATAGAGACACTCAGAGTGTGATTCAGCCTCATTTCATTGAGAGTCGATCCCCAGCTTCCATACAGAACACAAATGTGCAACAACATGTCCCTCTCATTCTCCCGTCAAGTAACTGGCCTTGAATATTTCACGTACATTTGGAGAGAAGAAAAGAGAACTTTCTCCAGTAATTAATAAAAGATGCAAAGATGTGAGATCTGAAGAACACTGCTGCACTGTGCAGTATGTTTAAACCACATTGGCCTGGCATGGCTTAGTGGCCATGTCCATGCTGCTCACTCGGCCACAGCAGGCTGGCACTTCAAACAGGCAAGATTCCTCCGCAGGAGCTGGCATGCCCTGAGAACAGATCTGCTGCACATATTGCCTGAAAACAAACAAAACAAGGAGATACATGTTAGATTTACTAAGAACTTTAGGTGGACTTAATCAGAATCTCCCCCTCATGAATCCATTAACCAGTACAAGGACCTAGCACCAGGTTCCGTTATGTTGACTCACCAGGCAGGGCGGGACATGACATAGTGAATGTCCGGTCTTTGGAAGCCATTGAAGGTGGAGGAGGCAGCCACGGTGTAGGCACCCATATTCTCAAAAACCAGCCAGTCTCCCACCTGCAGGTCGGGCAAGTTACACTGCTCGACAATACGGTCAAGGCCGTCGCATGTTGGGCCCCAGATACTGCAGGGATACATGACCTCATCTGGCATTGGCTTCTAGAGAAGCAGAAAAAAAACAGAACAGAAACCCATCAGCACTGGTTTCACCTTTTACGGACCATGTGTATCAGGAGAAAGTTGGTCGTTATTTCAGTCTTTGCATTTCACTGACCTTATGCAGTATTGGCAAACAGTGAGCATGATCATAGAGTATGCAGTTGAAGGACCCATATACTCCATCGTTGACATAGTACATCAGAGTCCTGTCACTGGTCCCTTCATCTTCTTCTGTGAGATGGGAGAAAAAACAGCATAAGTCATTACTATAGAGCAATGTTACAGATCTGCTTTCAGAATAAGTAAGGTAATGTTTCCTAATCAATGTTGTTACCATCAGAGGCTGACTCATCATCCATGATGACTTTCTTGGCAATGATGTTCACAACCAGTGTGTAAGCAGAAGCCACATAGAAGCGTCCTGGCTCAGCAATTATTTTAACACCAGCGTCAGCAGGGAAATACTTGTCGAGAGCTGGGTTGATTACTGCTGTGATCTAGAATGAAACAAACAAAAAGAGTAGACAGGTAAATATCACACCTAAACACACAGAATATACAGTGCAGTTTCATTTAATACATGTTCCAAAGCAGGGATTAATGTGTAAAGTCTATGACACATTACTTAGCAGAAAAAAAAAGGAAGATACCTCTTCAAATTTAAGTTCAGTGTCATCTGAGCCAGGGAAACCACCTCCGATGTCCAACAGATCCATGTTGAAGCCCAGCTCATCCTAGATGTCACAACATTAAGTCTTAGTTTACTTTGCTGAGGGAACAACAACATCAAATCATAGCTGCATTTTTATTTCAGCCACAACTCACCCCCATGTCAAAGACACAGCGGGCATCTGCGATAGCCTGGGTGTAGGTCTCAGGATCAGTGCAGCCACTGCCAACATGGAAGCTGACACCGATTACATCCAGCCCCAGTTCCTTAGCCCGCTCCAGAAGACCTCTACAAGATTTGAGTGGGGCTCCAAACTTCACACTCAGACGACACACTGCCTTTGAGTCATCTGTGGCAATGCGCAGCACCAGCCTGAACACAAAATAGAAATAATGAAAAGAAAGGACAAAAAATGTAAGAGGCAAAGAAAAAAAAATAAAGAAACTCAATCATTCCTCACAGATTGCATAAAGTCTTACTTGGCATTCTCATGGCAGCGGGCCACTTTCAGGAGTTCCACCTCACTATCAAAGGTCATCATCTGGACCCCATGGGCAGATGCATACTTGATCTGAGAAACTTGCTTGCAGGGGTTGGCATAGATGATTCTGTTTGGATCGACGCCCAGAGACTGAACCAGCTGAATCTCCATCTAGAGGGCGACAATACCAACAGTCAGCAAAAAAAAGGTGCCAATTTAAAAATACGAGCTGCCAATGCAATTTCAGCTAATCTTTAAGTGAGCTTTGTATTGTGTTACTCTGAGAACTATGGAAATATTCCAAAGCGCACCTTGCTTGCACAGTCAAAGCCGGCTCCCAGGGATGCCAATGTCATCACCACAGCCCGGCTGTCGTTGCATTTGACGGCATAGAAAGGAGTAACACGGGGCAGGGCCCTCGCCCAGCGCAGGTGTTTCTTCAGCACATCTCCCAAGTCACAAACATAGAAGGCATCCCTGTCATCCTACAGTGGAGAGAGTGAAAAAAATTTACATTATAAAAAATCTTTCTTGTAAATAAAGCATAATCTGTCAATACATCTTAGACTGCAACAATAGCTTACATTATGTATGCAACACTAGCGTAACAGTGTATTTCTAACAGTGCCTATAACTTAAAGAACTTATATGTTAATTAAGGGAAAAGAAAACCAGACAATGCAGTACCATGAAACCTGACCGAGAGTGTAGGGTTTCAGTGTAGCAGTGTGCTTACAGTTGCATCCTGTTGACTTTCATCACCTAACAAATGAGACCATCTGTGTGGCCCTCAAACAATGCCAGGACAGGATGCTTACCGTCACGGATGACTCATTGATCTTCTGCTCGACAATATCCCGAGCAGAGAAACCCTCCTCAAGGAAAGAGAATTCAAACTCAGTGGGCATGACAGTGTTCATGGTCTCAACAAGTCCTTTTGATTGGTCACAAACAAACTGGAAGAGAAAGAGGGGAGAGTTTAAATAAGCAAATGAACACTTTTGTTACAGGATGACTAAGCAGTATTGAATCAAACACACAGTGAGTCACTTACTTGGATATGAAAGAGATGGAATTTGGAGTAGCCGTTACTCAGGTGCAGAGAAGCCAAGGAGGCTCACCAGTGAAGTTAAACCCCTTTAAATAAGACTCAAGGCCAGGGCCTGCTGAGTAGCCAGTGTGTGATTTCTTAGAGTGAAGATTCTGTAGACAAAAGAAGTCACAAGTATTTTAATACAAATAAGGCATTTTCTCCCAGGTAGATTAGGAAAGATATCACGGCTATATCGACTACTTTAGTAAACTGAAAGCTAGAAATACATATACTCTGCTTAACTAATAATTCGGAATATTAAATGCAACAAAAAGTTACGGATTTCTCAAAACTCTACACAAAACAGTTGAGGCTTAAAACACGTCCAAAAACATACAGATATCAATCGCCATTCATCCGGAGTTGTCTGCTCTTTAATAGCGCTCCATTTTCTAACTGTCATGACAATTTGACACCAGCTGCACAGGAAAAAGTCATTCAAAGAACCAGGCGGCTAAGCCCCGCCCAGTCAAGATTTAATCCAATTCCAATGAAGATCCGCCTTTAACTTTAAGGGCTGGTAAGAAAACCAACCAATCAGAGGCGAACGAATAACGCCAACGTCAGTTTACCGGTTCCGCTTCGGGCTCCCCATGCCATGAGGCGACTTAGCATGTCGACTTACAGTTAACACGATTCATCAAAATGAACACGGTCAGTTTAAAAACTTGTTCTGCACAACGCCAATACAACCAGGTCTATGAGTCCTAAAAAAAAACCTACCATCACAGGCCAACGTCGCCAACTTGCCGGTTAGTTAGCGATGTTAACACATATAAGATTATAATAGATAGCTAACGAACAGTCTGTCTCGCCGGCCACGTAGTAATGTTTGGTAACACTCTAGAGTCGCTCAGCTTTGAACTGAAATAACGGTGAAATAGCAAGATAGTCTCGCCTCGGATGTCTCGCTTTCTTTGTTCTTTTTAAAGCCGCCATAACTGAACCTCCCTGCTAGCTTAAAGCGTTTTAGCTCAAATGTAACGTTTGTAGTAATAAGTCGTCGAAAAGTCCTCACTTACCTTAAAAAGCATTTACAAAGACTTTGTCCATTAGACAAGAAAGCTGGGATAAAAAGAAATTAGTAGTTCCTCGTCACAGTGAAGTCCGCTGCTGGGGGTGTCGCTTCTCTGCCGGCTGGGACTGGAGTGGAAGCCGGCAAAGGAGCCCCACAGTATTTATAGCGCGCCAGTTACTACGGCAACGCAGCCAGCTGAAACCGGCCTCCCATCCACGTAGGAACCGGTTTAGGCTTGTCACCTCATCCACATGGTGGGAAAGACAGACAGGGACCGCTATACAGTCACCGCACACAGGATTACAAAAGGTAACACTGTTTAAACTAGCCTCCCGGCCACGTGAGGCCTTAAGGTTTGTCTTTACATTGTGGTGTTGACATATTAAACACAGTTAAATAGTTAGCACTCAGAGTCTGTCAGCCCAGGCTGGACTAGTAATGTAAAAACTTGACTTGTAACAGATATAGATATTAGCAGATATTAACATTTGCTAAGTTTTGAATGTAATTTTGAAAATGTTCTTTCTTTTTCTTTACAACCAGGTTTCTAAGAAGAACATATCCAGAGGCATACCGGTCAGGACTAACTGCATTACTTGCAAGCCTCTGTATTCTCACGACTGTTTAAGAACCACTTTATACCAAACAGCTCAAATGATCTAATTGTTATTTTAAATGATCACAAGAACATTTTTTGTTCCCATGTCATCAGATGTATGGATTTGCTGTTTCTCTTTGTCTTACATTGTAAAAAGAATGATCAACAGTTGAGATCAGCAGCCCTCACAACCCATTTCATTCTTATTATCTGTCTCTATCATGATGATCGTCCGTGCAGGTTCAGCATGACCAGCTGTGATGGATAAAACCTGCACAGTATTTGTGTTAATCCCAGAGACGCTCCATCACGCTGGCAGACTGCAGCAGTCTGTTGTGTCTGATTGACAGCACAGCCGCTGTGATGTGACCTGGCTTGACGGCAGACTGCTCAGTCTCGCTCTGACTTTCTGACCTGCCTGATGAGATTAAAGGAGATCACAGGATGACTTTGGTGTCAACATGGGCACATATGTCACTACAGCTCTGTAAAGCTTTATAGATGTATACGATTAATATACTCATGAGTGTTTTGTGAGGAAGGGGCACATTTTAATATCTACATCCATATCCAAGTTTGTACAAAAAATGATTTCCAAGAATAAAAATGCATAAGCCACTGAAAATTAGTGTGCAGGATTAATGGAGCTTTTACTTGTAAGCAGTAAAATGCTATTTGACCCAGACCCCAGACATTTCCCCTTCACCGCACAGTCTAATCAGTCCAAAGGTTGCTTTCATAGACGTTTGGTTTGCAAGCAGACATTACCAAATGGAGGAAAATGAAGAATTTTGGTTAGTGTGACCCAACAGTACATGTGGAAATGTTGCACAGGCATCAGTTCTATTATACTAAAAGGAAGCTTTAGGGCTTCACGAAGACCACATATCTGTGGGCTCAACTTAATATCTTTTCCAGGTCTTGAGGCCCCAATCAAGATGGCATTCTCCTCTTTGCACAACAGGGTTTCCATTCAAATCTTTCGCTGGATTGGGGAGTGAAGTCATTTTTTCCAGTTATCAAAAACTAAAAAGCGCAGCCCTTTTTGGGTCGGTCACAATGTTAAAATTGAGGTTAAGCAGCAAACTTGACTGATGACATAATCTGCAATCATTTTCATACGCTACAGTTTCTCCTATAGCCCTGCCCCGAATCTGAACTTGCAGCAGGCAGGCCTCACCTCCTGTGCAGACCCATGCCTGTCAGGCAGGATGTGGGCCCACACTTGGGGGCTAATTCATTTTCAGCAGATGTTTATCCACTTGTTCAAAATCACGAGGTCAAAAATCAGTAAAACAAACCATATAGGAAAATGTCCCCATTCACTGCAGCCATTTTCTTTTTGTTTCGTCTACCAAACGTCTATGTTTCTACCCTCTCCTTCTCCTCTTGTAATATCCGTCTCTCGCTCTGTGTGGAGTTTCTGTTATAGTTACTGTGCACCATTGTGGCCTAACCCCCACATATACAAGGACTTACCGAGGACAAGGATGATGATTGTTATTGGCCACCCACAAGATACAGTGCAGTGTTAGAGGCCTTGGAGACTGTGTGTGTATCGCTGCATCTGGCTTTGTTATTCTCTTGACTTCTTTGTTAGCACATAGTTGCACAATGAAATGCCACGTCACTTTCACTGTTTCATCCACTAATGTTCCTGTATTATCCAACTCAAATGGCATAACATGTCTCGTCTTGACAATAACTAGTAGTTGAGATGTTCATTTGTATGAAACGTCTTTAGCCAGCCTCCACAGTATTATTTCTGTTGAGATGTTGCTTGCTGCACCTTCAATAAAAGTGTCTGTGTACTAAATTCTTTTCCATAATAAGGAGACTTTTCAGTGGAACAGATCATTCCTATACAAAAGAGAAGGAAAGCTTTACAGATCAACACTACAACAGAAAAGCACTTACTAATGGTAGATATAGATATTTTTTTTAAGTACTGGTACAGTATATCATGGCAGATTACTTTTTTGCTGGCCCCTCCCACATTTTCCTGTAGACTTTAACATAAATATACATTTGTAGGTGCTGAGGGGATTTACCAAATATGAAACCTCAATGAATTAAAAAATTCACAACAGAAAGTATAAACTAAAAAATATCTGGATGGACCCTAGTGACTGGTTGCAGTGTACAGCCGTGGCCAAAAGTTTTGAGAATTTGTGGTCAATCCTCAAGCGGCGGGTGGACAAACAAAAACCCACAAATTATTAATTAAACTGATTATTCAAGAATCGGCTGCCATCAGTCAGGATGTGGTCCAGAAGTTGATTGACAGCATGCCAGGGTGAATTGCAGAGGTCTTGAAAAAGAAGGGTAAACAAAGCAAATATTGACTCTTTGCATAAACTTAATTTAATTGTCAATAAAAACTTTTGACAATAATGAAATGCTTGTAATTATACTTCAGTATACCATAGTAGCATTTTACAAAAAGATCTAAAAACACTGAAGCAGTGAACTTTGTGAAAACTCATTTTTGTGTCATTCTCAAAACTTTTGGCCATGGCTGTAAGTCATAAGCCCCGCCCCCTCCATATTAGTGGACGGTACATGAATCAAACAAAAAAATCTAAGGGAATTTCAAAAACATTCATCCCAAATATATTTTATGTCAAATTAAGTACATCTTATCAAGTTGAGGTTTGTTCACATATTCTTTGACGGGTTGTTTTTCATTAGTTATACTGTATAATGCTGTCATAATCTGACAGATAGTGGTAGACCTGCTGACCTTATTTGGGAGCTGTACATAAGAATGTTGAAGGACTGTTCCTTTCCTCAGCCATGATATTTATTGTCCATTCTGTCATTCTTCATCTTTAAAATACATGCACATGCCAGTAAATTGTGGGTTATTGAATGGAAAACAATCAGATAGATTCATCTGATTGCTTTTTTGACCCCTGAAGACATAATAACGCAGTCTTTCATAGTAAAAATCATCTTGTGACCCTCTGAATTTATCTCCACCCAGGTTTAGTTAACTAAATGTGAAATTCAGCAGAAACACTATTTTATTTGTGGGTTCCCTTTCATGCAGTGTTCAGGTGGAAGCTCATGTTTTAAATGCTTGTATTTACTGAGCCATGACAGGGTTCCATAGGCATCTGTTAGTTATCATGTGACAATAAATACCGCCTATAAACACTGACAATGATTTCACTTTGCGCAAACAACAGCAACTGCTTCATTCACTCATTCAAATTGATTCTTTCACTGAACCTGCTAAGCAGACATGGTGTCAGGGGTTATGGATTGTAGGTGTTGAGACTTCATAAGAGGTCAACAGGCAAAATCCATAAAGGCTTGACCTCAATATTACTGAGAATTTCTGGCCGGCCCAGACAGATACTTATGAGACCGGAAATCTTAGTGTTTCTCTGCATGGCTTTAGGTCCATCCGAGCAGATGGTACCTGTGGAGTTTATTTACTATTTCGACTGCTTCATTTGTCATTTCAGATTAGACAGAGTGACTGAACACAGATAGCTTAACCAACTTAAAGCTCTGATGACGCTACAGACTCCAACCTGACAGCTGGGGAGAGTTAAAACCATTGCTTCGTGACTATCCAGCCATGGAGAGGAAGTGCATGGCTGCACATTGTATTGCAATCCTGAATTCAGATATAAAGTTAATGCTGTTTTGTTTTTTTGTTTTTTTGCATCACTGCAGGTTGACATAAGAGGAGAAGGAGATGCAACACATCAAACATGACTGAGACCATTATGTGTGACAAAGACATTCCAAGAAAAGAGAAATAAATGTCAAGATATGTGTTTTCATAAAATCCACAGACAGTGTGTAAGTTGTAATTTAGGTTTGGCTCTAGTATCAGGCATGTTACCACAATAACTTCAGAAAAAGTCAATTAAAGGTTTGTTCTTGTGGCTGTCTGCTGACTGAGTTCATCCATAGTGGGTTCATTCACAAGGCTGATGTCATACTACTCCTGCCTTCACGACAGCTTGAGTGATCTACTTTTAGATGCACGCCCTCAGTCTCTGTGCCACACATGTAGAGGAACTGCAGAATGAAATCCTAAGAGTTTTTTAACATACACTATTTGACAGTGGACCATTTGGCCACAAGTAGTCATTTTGAGATAATGTTGATGCTAAAATGTGATCTACAATATTCCACACAGGAGAGTGCTACTAAGTTAACAAGGAATTACACAGCAATAACTAGTGGTAAGGTTGAAGTAGAAATGCAAAACAGTGTGTTGAATGAATTGAGGGTAAATTTTATTACTTATAAATTTTTAATTTGCAAGAGGAAGAACGTTTAAGATTGTGAAAGAGTTCTTGTCCCCAGAGGCAGTTCCCGCCTGAGCAAACCACAAGCTTTTCTTTGTCTTGCACTCATTTTAACTGTGGAAAGGTTCAACAAACTAAGCTCAACCATATCGGTAGGGCTTTTTCTAGTCTCCTGAAAAAGACTGCATTGAAATGGACACCTTTATTAGATAAAGTAAGTCTATCTGGTGGGGGAAAAAATAAAATTCATGCCAGTGTTTTATTTTGTTTTGTTTTATAAACTATTTTTGTTCTTTTCTCCCTGCATCAGGACCAAATTTTGGAACCAAAAATATTTAATCATAATACAATTGAGTGCCGAACATGGTTAGCTTAGCATTAAGCATATGAAACTTTTTACTG
>OMNN01097406.1:0-11241 GCA_900302755.1 Chromis chromis
CACACCTTAAGGAAAAATACAGGAGGAAGCCTGAATGGAAACTCCAGCAGAACAACACGAAAGAGGTCTGGAGATGTATGAGGACCATCACTGGTTCCAGGCCAGCTGACAGACCTGTGACACTGACCTCCCACATCATGAAGACCTTGGAGAGACTAGTCTTGGAGCAGCTCCAGCCCTTGGTTAAACCATTCTTGGACCCCCTTCAGTTTTCCTACAAGCCCCAACTTGGAGTGGAGAACTCCATTTACCTCCTCAACGCCCACCTGGACAAGCTGGTGAGCACGGTGAGAGTCATGGTTTTTGACTTCTCCAGTGCCTTCAACACCATCCATCTGGCTCTGCTGAGTGAGAAGCTCACAGTGATGCAGGTTGATGCCCCCCTTGATGTCGACTATCTGACTGGCAGACCACAGTGCGGTTGCAACACTGTGTGTCAGTCTGGTCAGAAACACCAGGGCCCCACAGGGGACTGTCCTCTCTCCCTTCCTCTTCATCCTTTACACCACCGACTTCAACTACTGCACAGAGACTTGCCATCTTCAGAAGTTTTCTGATGACTCAGCAATAGCTGGATGTATCAGACAGGATAATGAGGATGAGTACAGGGATGCTGTGGATAACTTTGCCACATGGTGTGAGCGGAACCATCTACAGCTCAGTGTGACAAAAACCAATGAACTGGTTGTGGACCTGAGGAGGACCAAGGTGCTGGTGGCCCCTGTTTCCATCCAGGGGGTCAGTGTGTACATTGTGAAGGACTATAAGTATCTGGGGGTCCACACTGACAATAAACTGGACTGAGTGAAGAACACTGACGCCCTCTACAGAAGGGCCAGAGTCATCTACTTTCTGAGGGAGCTGAGGTCCTTAACATCTGTTGAACTATGCTCAGGATGTTCTATGAATCTGTGGTGGCCAGTGCCATCCTTTATGCTGCTGTGTGCTGGGGCAGTAGGCTGAGGGTAGTGCACGCCAACAGACTGAACCAACTGATCCACAAGGCCAGTGATGTTGTGGGGGTGGAGCGGGACTGTCTGACAGTGGTGTCTGAGAGGAGGATGCTGTCCAATGTCTTCCACTCACTCCATGACATGCTGGTCAGCCACAGGAGCTCATTCAGTCATAGACTCATCCCACCAAGATGCACCACAGAGCGCCACAGGAAGTCATTCCTGCCTGTGGCCATCAAACTGTAGTCTTCACTCAGAGGGTTAGACTCTCTGAGCCAATAGTCAAACTGGACTTACTATGTTTCAATGCAAGCAGTTAACTCATTTTTCATTTCACTTCTTGAGTTAACACTACTACAATAACTGTGTGTCTGTGCAACAACACGCTATTTATTACACTGTATACAACCACTGGCAAAAACTATGTAATCACCACTCTTGGAGCATGTTCATTCAATTGTTTCATTTTGTAGAAAAAAACTAATCACAGACATGCCACAAAACTATTTTTATTCAAAACGCCAACCTTCTTGTTTCTTGAAGCCATGGCTTCAAGAAACATTTTTTAAAAAAGAAAGAAAGAACATTTTTGTAGTCAGTCACAACTGCTTTTTTTTAGATCAAGCAGAGGGAAAAAATATGGAATCACTCAATTCTGAGGGAAATATTATGGAATCATCCTGTAATTTACAGTTCTAAAACAAACACCTGCATCACATTAAATCTGCTAATTAGTCTGCAGTTAAAAAAGAGTGCTCACACCTTGGAGAGCTGTTGCACTAAGCGGATTGACATCAATCATGGCTCCAACACGAGAGATGTTTGAAACAAAGGAGAGGATTCTAAAACTTCTCCAAGAAGGTAAATCATCATGGAATGTTGGTTTTTATATTCATTTATATCATTTTTTAAATTTTTTGTGTACATACTTATTTTAATACACAATTGTTGTTATTTTTCTTGCATTTCTTCTTATATTTTTTTGGATGCTGCTGTTACAATTGAATTTACCCCAATGGGGGATCAATGAAGAATATTTTATTCTATTCTATTCTATTCTATTCTATTCTAATGATTGGGGCCTTAGGTTAATACCTGCATGATCACCTAATTTTGATAACCTACTTTGATTTTTAGAACTTTAGTGCTGGGCCGCTGGGAGTCCGTTGCCGCCATCGTGCGTGTTTTATCCAAGGAACTGGTGAGTGTTGAATGATGTTACGCTAACGGCGCTAGCGTTAGCATTAGCATCGGCCGCTTATGTTGCCATGTGCTGATTTGCTAAGTCTGTTTCATATATTTCGACTTTAGCACAAGCTAAATGGTAACATGCCTCAATGAATACAGTGCTATTGTGATTCATTTATTGTGTTAACTGTGTGCAGGCTGTAAGCCAACCCATTGCATTTTGAACGCAGCTAACCAACATACCTGGGAACTTTGAATGTATTTTGAATGTATATTAATTGGATTTTCTACATTTAATTTATGATTTTTATTTTGTGTACACAGGAATAAATATGAATGTGAATGAGGTTTAAGCTAAGTTAAAACAACTATCTAGCCTAATACCTTGGTTTTTATTGGACCTGTTATTTTAATGCAGGCCAGGTGTCTCCTTTTGGAGCAAAAGATGGCGAGCTACTGAAACCATGGCTGGGAGCCAAGGACCTCTGCAGCACCACAGCATCGCAGCCCTACTGGTCTGGTAGGAGGCTGTCACATCATTTAATGTCAGTGTTGCAACATTGTTTTACTTACAAAGAGAAACTAAATTGGATTGTATCCTGTTGGCCTCCTAATGTGGAATTTAAAGCAATTATTCACACGGCTGCAAGGGGTCACCAACATTATCAGGATTACTTTCAGTTTATCAGTAATCAGAATGGATGATAACAGTCCACTGAGCCTACTAGAATTTGGAGCAGGTCCCTACAGGCCCATGTGTATGAGATGATATGCACTGACAACGGGCCATTTCATGGACTTATGTGTTCAGCTGTGCTTAGTCTTACTAATAGGTGATAACCAACTATTACACACACAACACAAAGATCAAAGCTACTCACATCTTTAACTTAAGTAACCCCTTTAATTTCACACTGTAAAGTATTGTTCTACATTTAAAATTGGACGAAAACGAAACTACAGACTAATTCAGCAAAATGTACTTTTGTCACTAATTTTATTAAATACATATTTTTGTGTGTGAAGTCTGAATCTGCAAAGTAACCAGTGACAAGTTACTAATACAATAGTAAGAAGAATGTTTTTCTCTGGATAGAAGAGTATGAATCCCTCCTAATAGAGGTGTAGAAAAAGAACACAGCAGCCTAAAACTGCACACTGCACAAGTCCCTGATAAGATATAAACATATACATTAGTAATATAGATGTTTTTTCTAAACATAATAATAAAACTTTACCAAAACTATCAATATTCAGTTTAAAGTAATAAAAGGAATCAGATTTGTCAATATGTACAGCTTTACTGTTTCTTTGTTTTACTTTTTTGCATATGTGAAAGTTTACGAACTTTCTAAGCCATCACACACTTCTGTCAATGTCAGCCACAAGGGCTTCTATATTCAGCATTCGCTTGACAAAACCAGAAAGAGTATTCTTATTCTCAACCTGTCAGACCTACTCTTCAGAACTCCAGCTAGCCTTAGCCCCTCTGCTCAAGGTTGTCCTGAGTCCTGCATGACAGAAATACAACACTCAGTAACTATTTCAAATGATAGCACATCCCTGCCAAGACTTGAACAACTTTTCTTCTTTCTTCTGTGTTGTCTTTTATTCCCCCCTCTCTCTTTTGTTCTTTGGGACCGTAAATTGTTTTTCGTTGGGGCCACGGCTTCTCCTTGAGCTTGTCATTGGTTTTCCCATTAAAGGCAACTTATGATAAAGTTTGGCCTGAGGAGAAGGGAAGGCCTGCCCAAGCCTGCTAGTTTGTCTGTCTCTGACTGTGTGTGTGTGTGTGTGTGTGTGTACCTGGGAATGTGTGTGTGTTCAAACAAGGTCTCTGCAGCTGGAAAAGCACAGTTTGTCTCCATTACATTTCCTAAAGTTTTGTGGAGTTTGGCTGATAGTGTGAAATGAATCTACTTTCATGTCTACTGTAAATGATATTGTTTGTTTTTAGAATGCTGCAGTCTAACATGAATTCAGGTTGGACTTCAACCCTGCTCTGGCTCATTTTCACTAGTCACCAAAGAAATACAAAAGTTAGTTTATTATTATCATTATCATTGTTATTGTTGTTCATGTGTTCACGCACTGGCCAAGTGCCGATTAGTGTGGTCAACTCATGAGAAGAAGTCCTTACTACGCAGCTGTAGTCCTGCCTGTTACTATAGCCATGTCCACTCTTAGTTTCTTTTTATTATCCTGCTGTTTTGTATTGAGTAGTTCCCTGATTTCACTCAGTTTTGCTTTAACTCTTTGGCTTTTATAGTTCTACCTCTTTTTTACCCACGTCTGTCTGTCTGTCTGTCTGTCTGTATGTATGTGGCTATGTCCGCACCATAACTCGAGAACAAAAAGAGATAGGATAACCAAACTCTGCACAGATGTTCATCTTGACCTACCCTGGTCACCCATTAATTTTGGGGTCAAAAGGTCAAAGGTCATGTGGAGAAGTAGCTGAAGGGACATAAGCGTTTCACACATCTTTGTTGCTGTGATGTAAATTTAGTGTTTTGCCTAAAGTTTCTTTCTCTCTGGGCTCCTCAGACTTTGCAATTGCTCTGAATATGTCCTTAAGGTTCTCAGCTGTTTAGACATTGGGCACCACAGTGGACAAAAGGAGTGAGAGGTTGTGTTTTCCTGATGTTGACCTGTGCTCCTGTATATTTGCGCACCATGTTTGCCACCCTATCACATGCCTGTCCTACTAACCCACCGATGGACAAATTGAGGCTTTGTAATACATCCATCACCACTCGAGCTAGACTGTCTAAAGGCAAACAACTAAATCATGACTGACATATCTCAAACATAACACCTCGGCTCTCATCCCTCTTGACCTATTTCAGTAACTGATAGAGATTTCCTTCACCAGAATCATGCCCTCCCTGCCTGGCTAATGTCTA
This sequence comes from Chromis chromis, assembly GCA_900302755.1. Lineage (NCBI taxonomy): Eukaryota > Metazoa > Chordata > Actinopteri > Pomacentridae > Chromis > Chromis chromis. The sequence goes on from OMNN01097406.1 coordinate 5,048, forward strand.
AACACCACCAATGATTTTCATCAGAGATGCTCTCGTTTCCTCTTGCTGTGTAACACCCACACTAGACAGCTGAGAGTGAACTGATCTGTCTTCATACAGATGTGTTGTTAAGATGGCCCCATGAGAATCTGACTTCTCACTGTATGAACTGAATTGCTCTGGGCTTTTCTCCAATTTTTATATCTAGAAGAAAAAAAATACTGGTTCTGTATTCTTTGCCATGGGGCCATGGGAATCTCTTGTGCCACTGTGTTTGGAAAATGAGAGCACATATTTTGCACTACTTGACAATGAATTTGGGATCTGGTTGGTTGGTTTACTGAACTGTCACAGCGGAATCAGATCCCTTATTCTCTGTCACATCCCCGTTCTCTTCCTCCTCCAACATGCCTCTCCTCCACTAACATGTTAAAATGTCCACAATATTCTTGAAAATGTTATAGCTGCCTACTACAGGTACCTATCCTGAACAAGGAGAACACAGTCAGAAGGGCTGAGTTACTGGAGTGGGATAACAGAATTCATACTACAGCCTCAGTGGTGCCTTAAAGGGAGAGGGGGTGCACAGCTTAAATCTGATTGGCCACATTCACTGAAATACTGATGTCCAAGTTTCAGTGAAAGCAACAAATGTGTCCAAGTGCAAGAGAAAGCACCATTAGATGACTGTAGCAGCTATGCAGAGCAGAAGTCAGTCACCTGTGCAGCCTGTCCATAAACATATCAGAGAGCACAAACGTTGACAGATGTGCACACAGACACAGTTTAGTTTGCTGCTTCCAGCTGTTGGTAGGAGTCCTTCCTCGTTTCTGAAATCCCTGCAGCATCAGACAGCTACAGTAACATATAAGAGTCTCCGAATACAGTGAGTTTTGCACATCTATGTACAACACAGCTCAAACAACACAATAAAACACAGCTGTAACTTCATTACTTACTTTTGTTATAAATGATCCCCAACATGGAGACAGGATCAGTCAGACTCTAACCTGAAATGACACTGTGTACTTTTCTTAACCTCAGACATGTGAGCTGTCACACACACAGTCACAGTTTATCAGCTGCAGTCACATCCTGTGTCACAAAGATGATTCCTGAGCTCCAGTACAGCTGGGTATTATTTTACTGGAAAAGTTTTTCTATCAAGGAGGTTTTTCTGTTTCAGGTTACATCTCTAAACATTAAAGTAACTGCCAACATATGGCAACAGGTAGCCTAGTGTTACGGCCACTGGTGTCAGTGGGCTGTATTGTGTGTGTGATGGACATTTTGCATGTGTGCAGAAAGGATGGCCTGTGATTGCCAGCTGTAGCTGCCTTGGGGAGTCTGCTCTGGAGGCCCAGCTGTCTGCCATTGTCGCTGATTGGCCTGAAGCAGAAGACCTGCGCTCCGGCATTCGTTCTCCCCGCCTCCTAACCGGCCTGATTGGTCCACCGCTGCTCCTTCCACCTTCCACCAATCCAGTCGGCAATCAGCACACCTGAAGACCATAAGACCTGCAGCCAAGCTCTCAGTTAAGGCGGCAGGGATTTGGTGTGAACGGTCCGCCCTGGTGCCTCATGTTTGTGTGTTCAGTTTGTTAGATGTGTGTGTCAGTTGTTACTCTGGTATGTGGTATTCTGTGTGTGTCTCATTGGAGACTTTAGTCGACCTCTACCAGCAACTGTATTTGGTGACAGGGCTTTAGCATGGGCTGTGTGAACAAAGTGCTAATGTCGCTGTGAGTCGTGTCCTGTGTGGGTTTTGTGTGTAAATGTGTTTTGAGGTACCAGTTTTGTTTTGTAGTTGTGCACTCGGCACCTTTGTTATTCCTGTGTGGTTTTATTTGGTTCATTGATTTTGTTTTTCACTTTGTTTTGCATTAATTTCGTCACTGAGCAATACATTGCTTTACCTTAACCAATGACATCTGGTTTATTTTGTTCACCTGCCACCCCTAGAGGTGGGTCGTAACAGTCCAAAAAGCTTCTTTGGTCTAATCAGACCAAAGAAGCTTCTTCCACATGCCTAAACTCTAGTTGAGATTTAATGTGAGTTCTTTTTCATCAGTGGGTTTCTATTGCCACTCTTCCATATAGCTTTGATGGGTGAAGAACCCCGGCAACAGTTATTGTATGCACAGTCTCTCCTATCTCAGTTGCTGAAGCTTGTAACTTTTTCAGAGGAGTCATAGGTGTCTTGGTGACCTCCCTCATTAGTCTCTTTTTTGCATGGCAACTGAGTTTTAGAGGACAGCCTGCTTTAGGCAGAATTAAACATATGTCATATTCCTTCCATTTTTTAATGATGGATTTAACTGTACTTAATGAGATATTCAGTGACTTGGAAATTTTCCTGTTTCCATCCCCACATTTATGCTTTTCAATGTCTTTTTCACAGAGTCGCTTGGAATGTTCTTATGTCTTCACAGTGTTGTTATAGTCAGGAGTTTCACCAGTGACTGGACTAGTCACAGGCGTCTTTATACTACAGTCACTTGAGACACATTCACTGCAATCAGATGGTCTCCATTTAACTACTTGTGTGACTTTTGGCACCAATTTGCTGCATCTGTGTTGAATTAGGTGAGTCACTTATGCAATCACTTGTTTTACTTTTTCAGTTGTTTGGCATTACTTTGTAGAAATCAGTTTTCACTTTGACATGAAAGACGTTTTTTTTGTGTGGAAATTCTTGTCAAAAAATATATCAAATCAACCATGAGAAAACTTCTAATACTGGTGATCACTTTGTCTTGCACTGTTGCACAGGACAAGAAAAGAAAGACAATAGTAGAAAAGGTTACAACAAAAAGAAATTTGGATAAAGCAAGAGGTCAAACCCGAGTCAACATCAGTGGCTACAACTATGAGAGTCAAAGGGTTTGAAAAGTGTTGCCATGGTTGCTGGTTTTTTTTGTCAGTTGAGTATCTGGTTTTTGTTTTGTGGTGTGAAGGTTATGGTTTACAGTGAATGACACATGATGTAGAATGCACCACGCTATGCTCCCCACCAATGTGCTGCCTTGTTAATTAGTGCAGCAGATATACTTCGGCAGTATGCATTAACAGGGGCGTAGCCATCATTTTAGAAGTGGGGGGGGCAAATTGATCAGAGGTCTATTGAGTGATGTATCATCCTCTTGCATTCAAGTGCACCTCTCCTTAGCAGCTAAAGAACCACATAACCACAAACAGCACATCACCGGGGACTTTAGTTTTTTTTAAAATTATATACTATCAAAGTAAAAATCTAAAGCTTCCTGTTTAAAGGTATCAGCACCAAAATTAAATGGAAGTGACAGGGTAATAAGCCACATAAAATAATTTAATGGCAAGAAGTGACAAGTGAAAGTGACACAACAATAAACATATCAACATTAAGATCATCCTCTGCTGTATCTCTGTCTGGAGCTTCTCCCTGCCTGTCAGTGCTGCAGCCTGGTTTCTCCCCTGACACATGACCTTCTCCCTGTGCTGCCTATTGCAACACAGACGAAAAAAATTAAATAAAACTAGTTCTGAAATAGCAGTGCAAATGCTAATCTTATAGTCACTCTTATCCTATATACATTTCCTTAGCCAGTTATAATTTATCTTACAATTTCTCCTGCAATAATATAGATAATAAATGTGCAAAGCAAAATTTATAAATAGAATTAAGAATAGTAGTGGTGAGGAAATTAATCACAAAGTCAGTTTTATGCTATTGATATTTTTTCTCAGCAAGTCATATTTTCTTACCTGTGACCCTGCATAATCATCCCTATTGGCCTATGTCCCACTGTCTCCTCCCTCACACTGCTCTTTCTATTGTGGCAATAAAGAATAAAAAAATATGTGGAAAGCATCATTTTAAAATAGAATTAGGAATACAGTAGTAGTAGAATGTAACCTCAAAATCCCTTTCATGCTATCGATATTTCTCTCAGCCAGTTATAACAGAGACATTATAAGGACTTAAGTTATAATTTCTCCTCACCTGCTGTGAAGACCCTCCATGTCCATCCCTGCTGCTGGCCTCTGGCCCACTGTCTCCTCCCCCACACTGCTCTTTCTATTGTATAAAGATTAAAAAATAAGTGCAACAATAGTGAGCATATGTTCTGTGCAGAAATTAAGGAGGAGTGGGTTAATAACTAGCTAGCTTAGCCAACTAAAAATTGACATCTATTTGTCATTGTTTAGCCAAAGTCCTAGGCAATAATATACAATATAGAATGTCTTTGTTATAGCTGAACATTATCTACATGTAACAGCATTACTCAACTTACACGGTTTGTTTGGAAAAAAACTGTCTAAAGTTTTTTGCCTCTTGGTTGGTTTGCTGAACATGTTTGAATGAAGCACAACCTCTGCCTCTGATGACACACAGCAGCTGTGTTTGTTTGCGCCGCCTTTGTGCCGGCTCGGAAAAACGCGTTTCATCATGTTAAAAATGAATTCAGTGGTTGTAATGGCTGTAAAAAGTGCGGGGATCGGAGGGCACAGATACGGGAAATGTGGGGGACATGTCCCCCGTGTACCCCGCGTCCGCTACGCACATGTGCATTAATATGCTTTGCAGGAGTGACTGAGGAGGGAGCCCTGAAGCAAAGGGCTGTTCTTTTGTTTGTTTGTTTTTTAAGTTGTATTCCTTTAAATTTTCCTTCCTCTTGCTGTGTCTACAATCCTGCACACTCTAGCGTTAAGTTAATTTAATCACAGTATTGTATGAGCAGTAGATACTGGGCCATTGACTGTTGAGTTGGTTGAACTTCTGCTTAGAAGTCTCGGGTTTTCAGTTTATAGACTTGTGCTAAAAACAGCAATATGCGTAAACTTCAGTGTGAGTCACAATTGTTGGTGCCTCATTAAATTTGGATTTTTGTTGAGCCATTTTGATTAGATTCATGTCAGTTTTTTAATCAGTAGTTCAATCTTTGGAATTCAATTCAAAAATTCATGTTAACTGCTGTCTTTGGTGACTGTTCAAGAACTAGTTCATAGAGCAAGGAAGTCAGACTAATTATCTACTTTGAACATCATTGTTCGGAGCTGTGTGCTACTGCTGGGTTATTGAGTAGGAAATTGGAAGGACAAGTGCACGAGAGCGGCACAAAATAAAAGTGTGTGTGTGTTTGTGTGTTGTGAATGAATGGCTTGTCCTTTTGATGTTTCTATGGCAGCTGCAAACGAAGGTATGCTGTAGTTGCTATGGCACTAATGGGGAGGGGGCATTTGGAGTGATGTGTGTGTGCACTAAGTGGTGTGTGTAAATTACTGTGGGTATGCGTGTTTTAGATCAGCCATAGCACGCTGGAAAGAGAGTGACAGATGCTTGTGGATAATTCGGTGTGTGCTCGTCTAACAAAGGGGTGTTTCACAGTCCTAGGCTGTGGTGAGGTAAATGATACCCCCCTCCATCCCACCATCTCAACCAGACCATCTCTCCTCTCTCCAGGGATTCATCTCTGGGTCAATGCTTCCCTCTGCTGCCCTAGTTGTCATGGTTACAGCCTTAAGCGTCACCCAGGACAACGCACAGAGGTGGGCGTGAGTCTCTGGCTTCAGTGACTTTCGGAGTTTGCCATGAATTATAAGGCAGAGGCACCAAGGCACCAAGCTGGCAGTGGCTGAAATATGGCTGCGGTTTTGTTTCTGTGATATATGGAGACAGCAGTGCTGGCCACGGCTCTGGTTGCACTTTATTTCTCAGCATAGAAATTACTGTGCATGTTTATGTAGGGGAAACTCAGGGCAGTGGTAATTACAGCATAATGGCGCAGAGGGAGTTTTGTTGGTTGGTTGGAGATCAAGAGTTCATAACAACCAACCCTTAAGGTCTGTTTTAACAAGCAAAATGAAAACTGTCCTCCGGTCCTCAAAGACGCTGAAAAGTATAACAAATTCTCATGTGTGGTTGGAAAGTCAGAAGATATTGTGTGAAAAGTTGTGATCATGTATGGGATCTGTGTGCTTTAACATCTGAAGAGAACGATAGATTTTAAGGAAACAGAACATTAAAAATAGAACTCCATACGTCAATGTAATCATCATATCTGCATATGTGAGCCTATAAGCTCTGGAATTTTGTTGTGTACCATAGTTTAGATGGAGTTTACCACCCGCTTTGGGCTGCATTTCCAAACAACCCAACTCCAGAAAGACAGAGAATTTTTACACACACACACACACACACACACACACACTGTTCATTTAATGTGTGTGTGTGAA